>CM076573.1:299147946-299370540 GCA_034641835.2 Pinus albicaulis
ATCACAAAATTGGATTTGAGAGGCTGCTTGATAAGTCAACTTCATGTAACTATTTCAAACGTAGTCTTTTGACTGAGGCTTAGCCTCCTCAGCCTAAGAGGGCTCTCTCAAGGATTAATGATTTGGATAAAAATATAGATGGCTAACTCTATTTAGACGGTAAACAGATAAATGATAGATTTAGGTTGAGAATCACGTCAACATGAATACATTGGACTTATGGAGTCAAAACAGCTTAGTAATTTAGTGAATCTACTTAACATGGAAGTTGAGGCATATCAGAGTTTTAGTTATAAGATACACACACATGAAACTGTAAAAACACAGTCAGTTCACTTATATAGGAAATCAGAGCATCTAAAAGATGAATTCTAAGTAATATAGATGAAACACCACTGCAATGAGATAATATAAGAGATGAAAATAGAATAGGAACACACTAAAACTCCTTCTAAATCTCAAGTTGGTCAAGTAGAAGATCTTTGTATTAGCTGAAAATCAGTCAATTCACAACAAGCACAATTTGCCAAAAATGTCCAACCCTTTACAAGTTCGACCTCTTGGCCTTTAATAGCCCTCTTACAACCTGAGATGATCTGCCCCTAGGCTAGATACATCAAATTTCTAACTACTGACACCTTGCATAACCATAAGACATGGAATTTATTACAAAAAGACACCTAATCTACTTAAACAGTCCTATTCCAAAAAGGACTCAAACTGCTTAATGTTATCTATAACAACCTTATCTATTTAAATTTACATCATTGCCAAGTGTATCATCACATGGTCGAATCTAGATGATGGGCTTTATTTCTTCATGACCATATTGCTGACCTCCATCAAAATAGGAAACATAACCTTGTTTTTTAGGCATAAGATCTTTTGCATTCTTTGAACATTCTGACCATCATGTACCCTTCATTTCGTGGTCCTTGGAAATTGGAAGTTGTCACAACACGTCCCATAACTCCTCCCTAGCCTCCAGCTGTCTAAAACCACTTTAAACACTGCTCAAAATGTTGTAATGTTCTGCGCTACGAAAACATAGCAGTTTCGTAGTGCTATCATTTCAACCTTTATTCTTCAAATCTTTGACTTCTTTCCTCCAAGATTGTTTTAATTACCCTTTAATAAATCCTCCATAGCAAATTAATTTCTTGATTCGTTATTTAACCCTTCAAAAACTGATCAAAATAAGCAATAAAAGATGCTACAACAGTTTCGTAGCGCTTTTCTGTTTTTTTACACTGAATACACTACGAAACTACTGAGTATGCATTTTTGTCAAAACTTTTCCAAGTGAAAACTGTAGTTATGCCAAAAACTCAAAATATACCTGTCTCCATCATTTAAAAACCATATTAAATGTAAAAACACATTCATTCTAGCTTTCTTGAGGTCCCTTCTTCATTTACACTTGGTTGAGCTATTGGTTCTTCTATGACTGTCATTTTAATGCCTCTCCTCTTTAACTCATCATGAATAAAATCCAGCTACTGCTCTAAATCTCTCACTTGGTCTTTAAGTATTTTGTTAGTAGCTCTCAAATGAGTATTTATTATTCTGACAAACTTAGCTTCCTTTACTGCTGGAATTGTCCACTTGAAAAATTGCTTTGTACTACTTGGATTTTCAGAAACAAAATCAGTTTTTCCTTCCCACAGTGCCTTCATTCTTTTAAACTATAATTTCTCGACACTATGCTTTCTAGCTCTCTTTTTCATGACAATAATTTCCTGGTTTTCCAACCTTAATTTCTCCTCAAGACACTGAAACTCGTTTTTCTTTGTCATTTTCTCTTTTCCCCTTTTTGTTCTGTTGATTGCATGCTTCACTGTATGTGATGAAAGATCAACAATTTCTTTAGGGGATTCAGTTGTCTCAATGGGTATTTGAACTTATTTGCTGCCTTCCATCAATTTCCTAGTATGCCTAGTCATAGGCTCTCTTGCTTGAAAGATGAAACCTACATATTCCCCCTCAAACTCTAAATTCTTTGCAGACTTGGCCTTTTTCAACTTATGCTCCTTTTCCCCTATGAACTCAGCTTGGACAATGGGTGTCTCTTCTATGTCAATGGCAGGAAGAATATCCTCTAGATTCCCCTTTGTTACTGGGTTGTCCTCTGTAGCAACTGTCTTTCCTTTTAATGCCACTACTTGGCTTCTAGTTACTCTTTTGGTCCCCTTGCTAACAACTTGTTTCTATTTTACATATTTGACAACCTTTGATCTCTGTTTTGTAGGTGGGAGAGTTGGAGTATTAAGCATTTTCATTTTCTTTGGCCCTTTCTCAGTTTGCTTTCTTGACTTCACTCCTGCAGTTGCTTTTGGTTTTGCAGCCACATGTTGACTTGGTTCTGCTATTGGTGGTGATGGAACTCCTTTAGCTTTAGGGTTTCTTGCAGGAGGTAGGGTTTCCAACTCAAAACCATTTATAAACAAGAAATATGACCAATCTCTTCCTATCTTCTGAAGTTCATCTAAAATTAATAACTTCATTAAACCATGATGAAATAGTGATGTTTCACTCCCTTTAGACTTTGCATACACCTTATCAACCATCTTTTCAAGACTCCTATGCAGATAAAAAGGTAAATCAAGTGAAATCTTACCAGTGAAGTGTAGAAGCAATTTGAAATTATATGAATAAACCTTCTGATATCTGCCTTCATAGGTGAAATATTTATGAATGTTGAGCAACAGTTTTGAGTAGTTACCTTTGATGCAGCTTCTAGGGATAGCATTATTAAGGTCCATGTTTGTGTACTTAGGCTTCAGGAACTCTTTACACTGCTCCATATCAAATTTGAAACTTTTTAACCAGGTTTCTTGACCTCTTGGTATCTTAGTAACGGCAGCAATGACCTCTGGTGTAATAAACACACTTAGCATCCCGACCTTAGTGGTTGTTCCATTGAAATTCATGGAAAATTCCTTGGATACCTGTGTGTGACAACCCTGCAAATTTTCACAAAACCGTAGGCAACCTACTCTTCTGAACGCTTCCATCACTGTTGAGTCTTCAATTATTGCTTTCATGTCTTCAGGTTCATGCCTTAAGCAGTGTCCTCCTCTGTGAATTTTCTTTTCCTCTGCCATGGGTGTAGTAAAACCTTTGTATGAACCAACCACAAATTTGGCTTGACACTCAGAGCTCAGACATTTCGAATGGAGGCAAAAGGGAATGAGAATGACTAATTAGGAAATATTTTGAAATTTAAAATGTCCTTGCATAATTGAATGATGCCTCATTCGTAACCTATAATGACAATGATGAATGCAAACATGAGTGTGTACATCGAATTTCATCATTACATGACTCGACATGCCACTATCCTACCCTTTCCCAATGGTTTTTGACATCTTGCAACTCAACTGACAAGACAATTACAAATCCGCGCTTTCGTAGCGCCTGCAGTGTAATTTTTCATATTTGCGCTATGAAACTATTAGCGCTTTCGTAGCACAAAACGACTTTTTTCAGCGGGTGGCGCTACGAAAACACGGTTTTTTGGCTAATTGAACAGTTTTGACACGAAACTTTGGGAAATGACCTACAAATGGAAAATGATAAATATTTGACATGAAAGAACTTTAAAGAAGGCTTTATTTTAACCTTAGGATCAGGTTTAAACTATAATAAATCTAAAACCTACCCTTTATCAAACCTAAATTGACTCCTAAAACCCAATTTTGATTCATGAAATTTAGACAAAATTAAAAAATTGACAAATGAATTGAAACTTTGGGCCAAGGAAAATGACAAAAAAAAACAGAAAAGGAAGGTTGATTTAATCAAAAAAATGGAGGTACTTCAAGAGGCAAAGGAAAATAAGGAAGAAACCAAAGAAAGTCAAATTCGGGAAAAGGCTCTCTATTGGAAAATTTATAGAGAAAATAGAATAGAAGAAGAGGTGTGGGGATTAAAATCTTGAATTCTATAGTTAAAAGCATGGGAGAAAAACACATCCTTTTTCCACAACTCAATGAAAATAAGAAGGACTAGAAATCGAATTGACAGTATTCAGATTGAGAGAAGGGAGATAAGATGCCCAAATGATTTAAAACAAGAAGCATATAAAAATTTTAAAAACCTCCTCACAGAAAGTGGAGAAAATGAAGATTGTGAGACCCTTCTACAGCATGTTCCCAATAATATAAGCGCTAATCAAAATATGGAGATCGTACAAGAAGTTGAAGAAGATGAAATCAAAAATTTTGTTTGCACTAGGTCCTGATGTTTTTTCAATTTCTTTCTACAGACAAAATTTGAATATAATCAAGAAGGACCTAACTAGAATGATAAGGAATTCTTTCAAGGAAAACAAAATGGGTATATTCACTAATTCATCCTACTTGGCTCTAATTCTGAAAGATGCAAGCCCTTCCTCCTTCAATCGATTCTGGCCTATTTCACTGTGCAACTCTTCTTATAAAATAATCACAAAGATCATAGC
The DNA here is from genome assembly GCA_034641835.2 of Pinus albicaulis. Classification (NCBI taxonomy): domain Eukaryota; kingdom Viridiplantae; phylum Streptophyta; class Pinopsida; order Pinales; family Pinaceae; genus Pinus; species Pinus albicaulis. The sequence continues at coordinate 299,152,409 of CM076573.1, forward strand.
CAATCGAATAAATAAACTTCTTCCTGAAATTATATCAGAAAACCAAGGTGGTTTTGTGCCAAATAGACAGATCCTTGACAATGTGTTGATTTTCCAAGAAGCCTTGCATTCAAGTATGTTAAAGAAAGAGCAAGGAATTATCATAAAGATATACATGTAAAATGATTTTAATCGAGTAATATTAACCTAACTAACTATTTTCCTCAAGAAATTTGGTTTCTTAACTGAGATCATTGAAGTCATCAGAGCATGCATTGTGGGACCTTGACTAGCCCCTCTGATAAACGGAAGGCCAAGTGAATTTTTTTAGAGCTCCCAAGGATTGAGGCAAGCATGTCCCCTATATCCATTTCTATATATAATAATGGCAGATTATTTAAGTCGGTCTTTGGAGAAGAGCAGGAGAGACAGATTACTACCCGGCTTCCACATCTCCCATGGCATTAAAAGCATCAATCACTCCTTGTTTGTTGATGACACATTTTTGATGGGTGGGGCATCATGCATTATTTCCAGAAGGTTTAAAAAAGTGTTGGATAAATTCATGGAGGCCTCAGGTGGGCTACTAAATAATGAAAAATGTTGAATCTATGGCTGGAATATGCCCCCTCGCACCCTACAAAGAATATCTCAGATTTTAGAGATTCCATCACAAGAAAATTGGAGCCATTTCCATTATCTAAGACTCCCTATATCAAAATAAAATCTAAAGGTAGAATTATGGAGTACCCAAATTGAAAAAATGAGGAAAAAAATTAAAATTTGGGGCATGCAATGGCTAAATTTAGTGGGTAGAGTGATTCTAATGAAAACATTCTCACAGTGTTGCCAATTTACCAATTTGAAGCAATCTTGGCACCGATCAACACCCACAAACAAATAGAGATAATAATAAGAGGATTTTTATGGTAAGGCGGAAAGACTGAAACCAAAAAGTTCAGTTTGGTAAAATGGGATCAGGTAACACATCCCTATGATAAGGGAGTCCTATCTATTAGGTTACGTGGAATTATGAATGCATCCCTTGGGGAAAAAATTGTTTGGAGACTTATCACTGGGAAAGATTGTTTGTGGAAACAAATCATGGCCTCAAAATATATGAATCAACACCAAACTCTTCTCCTAGATGGAAGTGTTCCAACCAAACCATGCTCACAAGTGTGGAAGCTTGTTAAAAAATTCCTTCCCATCATCATAAAGCATACCCTTAAGCTACCTAGAAACGAAATAAGTGTTCTACTATGGGATTATAGAATAATGGGGAATTCTCCAAATCCCTCCTATATAGATCTCCATGATTTAAAAAGGTGGATGAGCACTAAGGGGTTGATCACCTTGCACTCTATCTCTCGTTGGAAGAACAAAAATTGGGTGGATTGGCACATACCCAAATTGACACACAACTTAAAAATTCAATGGGATTCCTTAGTCATATGACTTAAGGGAGCTGTGCCAACTAATCAGGAGGCCCAAGACACCTTCATTTGGTACCCGAGTGGAGGATATTACTCAATCACATTAGGGTATATGACCATTCAAGCACAGCAAAATAATCAAGATTGGGCACCATGGAAGTCAATATGGAAAGTTGAAACTCTAACCAAAGTTAAAATATTTGTATGAACTCTTTTAAAAGGTAAATTTCTTACATCATACAACCTCAAAAGGAAAGGCTTTTCAGGTCCCTCAAGGTTCCTCATGTGCCTGAATGATGAAGAAAGTATCCAGCACCTTTTCCTTGGTTGTCCCTTTACAAAAGAATGTTGGAACCTGTCAGTGAGCCCATTGGAAATCAACCTAAATTTCTCAAGAAATTTTAATGATTTTTTCATAGATTGGAAAAAAACTTATCCCTACTCTCTAAAGCAAAAGCACACCATTAAAATATTTTGGGGAAGTTTTCCATCCTTCCTCTGCTGGCAGATCTAGTTATCCATAAATCAACAAATCCTCAAAGTTCAATCTCCAAATGTTGGCAAAGTTATGTCAAAGACATGGGGGCTCACAATAGAATTTTTAAACATGAAAGGCTTGAGAGAAATTGACAACATCCAGATCCAATAGGAAGAGAGGATATGGATAAGCTTTGCAACAGGAAAAAGCACCTGGAAAAGTAGTCCCAAAATAAAAACTCCCATTCAAAATTGGAAAATAAGATTAAAAAAGGATGATTTCATTTTGTGGATGAAAAATAGGAAAAATCATTGCCTCCTCTTTGATGGGGCATAAAAAAACAATACGGGAAGAGCAGGTGCAGGGGGCATTCTCCTAGATCTGGGTGGAACCAATCCCGTCACCTATGAATGGGGATTAGGAAAAACCTCTAACAATAGGGCCGAAGCATATAGTTTAATGATGGGCACCATGATCCTCAAAAAAAGGAAAATACAGAATCCAATAATCATGGGAGACTCAGCTATAATTATTCAAGCCATGCTCAACTTGAGAACTCCTCCAAATGTAGCAATGGGCCAAATAGTCAACAGAATTAGGCAAAATCTAATAGATCTGGGCAGTGTCACTTTCAAACACATATTGCAAGAAAATAATATTAGTGCAGATCACCAGGCCAATCGATAATTATCTCAGCTCGAAGGAGAAACAAGAATCCAAGATGAGGTATCTTTCACCCCAATACCTTAGCAAGGTCTGCTTCCTTCCCCTGTCACAGTCTCATTGTAATAGCAAGAGGATTTTGACAAAAAAAATTAACAAGGACTCCAATCTAAACAGTCATCCTTCTCAGACTTTGTATAATTATGGTCCTTACTGCAGCGCTATACTCAAGCCTGACAGGTCTTGTCGAGTCGATGACTTAATCCCCCTCATCTCTTTCATCTCCTATCCTTTCAATAGCATTGACCTTGGCTTATTCCTCTCTATCGAGATCAAGCCTTCTCCCATCGACTCTGTATGCTATGATTTTGTGTTTTTAAGCATATCAGTGCAAGCTCCTCCAGATTGGGCTTGATCCATCTCCCTTTTCCTATCATGCTTGATCATTATCAAGACTATGCTCCCTGGAAAGCTTAAAAGCTCCTTTATCTCCACGATGTCTTCCCCTTCCATCCTCCCTCTAACCCATCCCTCTCCATCTTTTACGCTCTCAACTCTACATCCTCTCACCCACTCATATAACAGCAGGTGCGCTTTGCCTCAAGCTTCTCCTTTGAACCCAAATGCGCTTCATCCAAATGCTTACTATCCCTTCTTCTCCATCAACTTCATTTTGGCTTTTTTTTTTTCTTCCTGCTCACTCTCTCTGTTAAGTTTTCCCTCTACGTAGCCCTGCATGTCTCTTTCCAAAGCCTACCTCACTGTCATCCTTGATTTTTTTTAATTTATATTTGTTCTTCTCAAGAGGTGCGAGATCCTCCAATCAGCAGTGCAGCTATGTAGTCTACACACAGTCCTTCACCTAGCTACCATCAGAGTGCATCTGGAAGCACAACCAAATCTCTTTGTCTCCAACGCATAGAGGGATAATCACTCTACCTCTCACCATCAACAGATTGAACATAAGTTTCCTTGACAACCAGCAATTCATATGAACTCAATAGAAAGAACCTCCCAAAATGAGAGATGTGTATCGAGCAGAGCCAAAAAATACATGATGGACAAAGTAAGAGAGACAATACAAGAATTGAAGTTTCGGGTATAAGATCAAATAATTTGGCCTTGAATAGGCAGCGTGAGGGTCGGAACGAAGAAATAGTTGTTATCTACAAATGATCTAATCATCAAGGCATTAAACAAAGGTTACAACACAGCAAAAAATTCTCTAATCAATATCTAGTAGATTTCAGAATACAAAGAAGGATAATCACTCGACATATATTAATAATTTTCCATTATGTTATGTAAATGTGTTTCTCTGCTTTTTCAGTTTGTAAGATAGTATGCCAAAAACGTAGTAGGAAATTCGGGAAATTTTGGAAAAAAGGCTTTAGGTAAGTGGGATTGCGCTCCCACTCTTATCTGCTTAAGCTTGCTCCTCTTCAAACCCTCCCTGTAATGGGAGCTTTCTCCTTTTGTTTTTGGAATATATATCACAATAACCAACTTTGTAAAAAAAATGATAAGAAGGGAAACACAATTACTTGTTTTACATGCTTTCAAGGCCACCCACATCAGAGATCACAACTTTGGGGACTCGTATGCACATGGAGCCATTCACCCATGATGCATACAAAGAGGGATATTCAGAATATGAGGACTTTAAGGAGTTGTATCAGTAGTTTCAGAGTCAGAGTCATGTGCACGATGGCGACAACACTGTTGACTACCATCTCTGGGATGGGTTACTCTACATGTTGGATAAGCTATGTGTTTCTAAAGCTAACTGATTGTAGCTTATCAAAGAGGCTCACACCTCCAAGGTTTTCAGGCACTTTGGTGTAGGGAAGAGCGTGTCTAACTTGCAGAGGTATGTGTATTGGCCCAAGATGCAAGAGTAGGTAGATAGGTTTATAAGAGGATGCATGCTTTATTGTACCAACAAGCTAGCAATAGGAAATAGGGTCTATATCATCCCTTACATGTACCTCTTGTCCTTGGTAAAGAATTTCCATGGACTTTACCAGTAACCAGGAAGGGACATGACTACCTGTTCGTGGTAGTTGACAGGTTCAACAAGATGTGTGTTCTGATGCCTTGTAAAAATACCATTAGAAAGCAAGGAGAAAAAAACTTGTTCTTTGTATAGGTCTCCATGCACTTTAGTATACAAAGGAGCATCATTTCAAATAGGGATACAAAATTTCTCAGTGCATTTTGGACTACATTGTGGGAGAAGATGGACATGAAGTTGAAGAGATCTACAACATTACATCCACATACATATGGGTAGACAGAAGTATTCAATAGGACTTTGGTGCATCTCCTCAGGGGATACAACCATAATCATCCAAAGATCTAGGACGAAAATCTGGTATATATGCAACATTCTTACAATGGAGCAGTCCACACTTCTACAGGAAAGTCCCCATTTGAAACTTGTTTTGGATATTTTCCACCTTCACCTTTGGATATTGCATATGGGAAACAAGGAGTGAGGGAAGATATTACAAGAGATGCTTTAAGGGCTAAAAAATTTATATAGAAGATCAGGCAAATCCATCTACAGGTAGAGGAAACACTGGAAATGTCACAAGAGTAGTATAAGGCCAAGCATGATCAACAGAGAACAGAGGAATTGTTCAAGTTGGGAGACAGAGTATGGCTACAGTTGAATAAGGAAAGGACGTGTGGGTCTGGTAAGAAAATTAAGGATCTAAGGTACGGTCCCTTTGAGATACTAGAAGAGGTAGGTGATAATGCCTATCAACTCAGTTTACCACCATATATGCACATTTACTTAGTTGTGAATTTGGAGAATTTGAAACTCTACGACCCTTCCATGCTAGATCAAGAAGAGGAACAGGTCCTACATTCAGTCGAGGATTTGGAACCCAATGCTTAGGAATAGCTGATAGAAGATACATTTTAGCATAAGAGGTCCATAAATACAGACATGGGCAGCATGACCTATGGCAGATTGGGTTAAAGGGACAACTTCCAGGAAAATCTAAATGGTACACCAGAGAAAAGGTGGAGAAAAAATTCCTCATCTCATTTAGTAGAATATTTTGGGGACCAAAATCCTCCCAAAATGGGGAGGTGTGATCCGGGTTGGATCAATATATTTTTTGTCACCCATCTCAATGCATTCAGAGTGGAAAAAGTGGAGGAATCAGTTCATATGACCATTTTGATCGGCGGGACCTAGTTTGGTGAAACGAGGCTTGAAACCTTCTGGGAGAATTTTGAGGTATCAAATTATGTTTTTTAAGGGTAAAAAATTGTTTTTCTACACACATATATATTTCCAACGACGCAATAAGTGTGTCAATCGGAATCCGTATGCAAACGTTATGCCACTTAGAAGTTTACCTTCCTATTTTCACACCTATAATTCGGGAGGATGTCACGTCAGCCCCCATTATTCATGGAAGCGGGGATAGCCACGTGATTTTGATGTAATAGTCTCTAGAAGATTCTATATTTTAACTCTAGTTAAGATTTGATGTAGTAAAACTTAATCAATAGTAGGCTATCGAAATGTGTTATAACTAGGTCACTAGGAGGAAGAGGCATTCCATTCTATCAAGAGAATTTTGTGCCCTAGTTGAGAAAATATAGCCAAGAGATATAGGAGGCAGATAACATAAATATTATTTGTGCATTGTATCAGCCCACAAGCCACATGCCTTACTTCCTTGTACCTACAGCCATATTTCCATACAGAGAAAGAGAGCGGAGAGACCTCACCTTCCAGTTGGGTTTTCTCCCGAAAGGGTTTCCCAAAGAATTTCTTGTGTCTTATGTGTGTGTGAGAGAGAGAGCTCTATTTTATCGTTCTCTATTTTCTGCATAATTTCCATTTTCATGCCTGTACTAATTATAGTAAAATATACATATCTACAAATTAAATAAAACTGTAATAGTGTAGAATTTCATATTTTTAATGTAATATTGTCAGATCTGTTGTGACGAATTGTCCAGTGGAATATCCACAGAATTTTATGGATTAGGGAAAATCGATATTGTAAGGGGGATCAATCACTCTATTTTTTAGGTTAGAAATGGGTTGAGTAGGAATATGAGGAGGTTTTTTAGGCTAATTTAAAGATAGTTATAATTATTTTTGTTAGAGAAATTATGGATGTTTTTATTGTAGGTATTGTTGGACTAATTGTTTTTGCATGTTTCCAAAGGGTGTCCCTTTCCAACGTTGTTTCCAATGTTGATTTTTAGCTTATTGGGGTGCCCATTGCTACCATGGCATTGATCGATACCAAGTTTGAGGGGAATATTCATTGTCAACCCAAAATGAAGTATAATATTGAGATGTGCCTTATGTCATTCATGGTGGTCAAGTATGCCATGGTTATTTTTTTGAAATAAATCATATTTTCTTTGTTGCCTCATTAGCTACTTGGCACACTACTTTCATCTCATGTAATGAAGGATAATTACTAGTCACATATTTTTGCTCGAATACCACAAATGTCTACAATATTTAGTGGGAAATTCCTTAAATTATTATTCTTTTTAAATTTGTAGAAAATTGATAATGCTTAAACTCTGCCTCATCATGATTCTTCTTAGATTTTTGTGTCACAATTAAGAGAATAGGGAGATAATATATCAATTTTGAAATTTCAACGAGTTTCAAATTTTAGCTTAGGTGATTCATCCCTTAGATGAGGCTCCCAATGTGTTTGGTACCTTTGGCATGATTTGAATTGCCTCATGAGTAACACCTACATAACTCACAAATATAATCATAATATGGTTTGGAAATATCTCCTGCTCCCATAAACATTAGTAGGTCAATTCACTCATCTCAAATCCATCTTAAGAGAATAATTCAAGGTCTTTAAATCCAACCTATCTTGTTTTGCACTCTATAAATTGAATTACAATCTCTCCACATAGTCTTCTAAGATTTCAGGCTTCCTTTCATGTTACCCTCAAAATTTTCTCTCATAAATATCTAGCTTTGCAGCTATCTTGATACTTTATTAGAAGATATTGTCAGATTTCTTCCCATGTTCCAATTGTATTTTCATTAAACCTCATGAACAAGCAAAGTGTTACGCATCCTTAAGGATCACTAGAAATAATGTAAGCAAAGTTTTCATCCGAAAAATAATCATATCTTTCATAAAGCACATCAAATTCAAAGATAAAAGTGTTTATATTTTCACTAGCCAAGCCATAAAAACTTAACAAAATAGAAGGTGGAATATTCTTCATTTGCACCATTCCCCTACAATCTTGAATTGAAAATTCAAAAGTCACAAGGTCTTATTTGTTGGATGCTCTTCCTTATCCTTCAACCATGTTATTTAAATGATTGAAATTCCAAAAACTTGGTTGTCCTTGTGATATAGATTCCTTATAAAGAACAGATTATAGAGAGAAATTTGGTTATTGAACTAGATTTCCATGAAATTTTTACTTTTCTTAGCCACTAATTCACTCTTATATATTTTATAGTTTCTATACTAGAAGATATACCTTTAGAATCAACTATGGAATTAGCTTCAAAATTAATTTCGATAGCGTTGGATTCAACAATTTCTTCCTTGAGAGTTGTTTCCAAGTGATGACTATATTTTCGATGAAAATTCCACCTTTCCACTTTGATGAAAATAAAAATAATAAGTGGGAAATATAAATTCAATGTTTTGGTATGAATTTTTTTCATATTAATTACATTAATATAAGAAAATTCTCACATATTTATCATTGGACCACAACTCAATTGACTTCCATACTTGGTATTTTACTATAAGAAAACTTAATAAACAAAAGGGGATAACTGTAATTGTGTCAAACAAAATTCTACATAGAATGTCAACAATGTTTTCACATTTAATATCATGTATCAATAAACCAAAACTAAAAATTATAAGATAAATATAGTCAAGATAGGTGAAATGTGCATCTAATAATGATAAAATGTCCACTATTTTGTCGAGGTTTGGGACTAATCCCAAATAAATATACCTAGGAATAGAATGGCATCATGCTTACTTGTGAAGCTTCTCCCTTTGGAATCAATAACCTTATGAGTTGGGGTAATAGGGTTTTACAACCCCCACAAGTGCTTCATTTGGTTTGAACTCATGACTTATGATATCCCTAAAGGATTGTAGGATTCTACATAAATCATTATGTAGAAATTTAATACAAAATATGTATTGCCTGGATTCTCCTGATCTAACAATAACATGCTACTATTAAATACAGAATCACTTCTACAAAATCTTTAAGTAATTTGAAACACAATCGCCATTCACGATACCATGAAGAGATATCAACGCATAACACAGATAATTTATCGGGAAAGCATAAAGCTAAAAACCCCACTATCTTCTATTATGTATTATATCATGGATCATGAAACAATTACATACAAAGCTCTAATCCAAGAGCTCTTAGTACATGAGCTAACTATCTCACATTGTCATACAAAAATTGGCAATTTCCTTAGCTAATTTACTGTCTCCAGACAGCCTACCTCCACTTCTCAATCCCAGCTGATAGCAATCCCTGAATGAATGGAATAATGCTTGCCTTGACTACGTAATCTTTTGGGTGTGGAGCCTGATTATCTTGTGTATTTTGTATCATAGCGTTGGACCCCTGTACCTTAATGGGGGCGGCAATGCTGCCCGTAATTTAATGCTGCCTGGGGGGTCCAGGGGGGGGGGGACTGCGAATTTATGGAGCCCCCCTTGGCGGGGGGGTTTCAGGGGCAGCACCCCCAAAGCTAAAAGCATATGTAAAATTTCCTTGTAAAAGTATAGTAATTTCTAGTCAATCTGGGTTGTTCATTAGGCAGATGATCTGAGGGTAGAAGTTATGTTTAGTTTAGGGTTTTTTGCCCTAGAAGGCAACCCCTCACTTGTATGAGGGTATTGTATGGCAATTGTATATTGTATGTGTACTCTCAAAGCGAGAAAAAGATAGGGATACTGTGAGAGAGAACAGAGGATATTACAGCGGATCTATTGTAGGTTGTGTCTCTTCATTTTGCTGGATAATAGAAAGGAAGGACTGGCTGTTCAGGGTGGACGTAGCCCAAACTGGGTGAACCACGTATATATGTGTCTCTCTGGTTTTATGTGTTTTGTGTGCTTGTGTTTTCCACATATTTTATGTGTTTCATTGCTCTGTAATATTTAATTTTCTAACACAATCCTCATTGGCACATCCAATGTGTGGGTGGTTGCATGTGTGCAACTGATAATGTCACAATTGATAGTCAACTGTCCCTTTCACCTACATCTCAACTGGGTCTCCACTGGATCTGACATGTGTGAAATTGATAGAAGTAAATCTTCAGTTACATGTGAGGCCACTGATTGTGAATTAATTAATAATTAATTCACTTGATCTCTTACTAGTGTATCTTCAGTTACAACTAGCACAACTGAGTTTAATCACTTAATTGAGTTAAACTACTTTAAAATTTTCATAATTTCACTTCCAACTCTATTACAACTTCGAATCACTCAGTTACAACTAAGTCCACTTGCATGTCCCACCAACCAACCTCTTAACTAGAAATTCCTATAGATAACTGATTTTCCACTTCAGTTAACTATTTCCAAGTGCTCATTGAGAATAGATTATTGTTTATTGTCCAACTATTATTAAGGGATAATAATAGTCGACATGCATCTATAAATAGACATGCAATCTATAATTATAACTTTCATGTACATCTATAAATATAATTTTATCATGCATATATAAATAGACATCCACCTAAAAATAGCCTGAGGCTCCATCCTACTGTAGGTGCATAATTTTCACTAGGATATTCTTGTTGAATCTCAACACTCCCTCTCAACAATAAATGGATTATCCTTCACCCTGATCCTGTCTCTATGGTATTCGAATTTTCTCTTGGTGAGCACCTTCGTCAGAATGTCTGCATCTTGATCTTCCGTAGGAATGTACTAAAGCAACATGATTCTCCTCTGCACACAATATCTGAGATGATGGTACCGGATATCTATATGCTTAGATGCGATCATGAAACACATGATTAATCGAAAGTTTAATGCAACTCTAATTATCACAATGAATCATTGTATCTAAATGAGAACCAAACAAACCAACCAAGATCTTTCTCATCCAGATAGCCTTACATGCAACTTGACTCGCTGCCATGTATTTCGCTTCCACTGAATTGAGTTCCATGGATCTCTGCTTCCTGCAGTACCAAGAAATAGTTGTGGATCCAATGCTAAAGATCCCTCCTGATGTGCTCTTTCTTTCTGATCGGCTGCCTACCCAATCTGAATCCGTGAATCCATGCAACTTCACCTCATCCATTTGTTTGTACCATAAACCATACTCTGATGTGCCCCTCAGGTATCTCAGGACATGCTTTCCTGCCTTCCAAAATAGCTTGGTAGGCTTAACCATAGCTTGACTCAGTTGGTTAGCCACATAGAAAATGTCTGGTCTCATGTTCACTAGATACATTAGCGAACCCACTAATTTTCGATAGGCAATAGCATCCACTACCTCTCCAGAAGTAGCATCCTCTTTCCTCCAGTTTCCTGGAAGACGAGTATCCATGGGTTTGCAAACCTCCATGTGAAACTTACCCATTATCTCCCTTTCATACCTTCCTTGAGACACAAAAATTTCACCATCTCGCTGCCATATTTCCAATCTAAGGAAATAATAAAGGAGGCTCATATCCTTCATCTCGAACTCCCTTGCAAGGTCCTCCTTGCATGAGTGTATCAGCTTCTCATCACCAGTCAATATTAAATCATCAACATAAAGAATAATGATTAAAAGCTTACCCTCCACCGTAATTTGGTATAGTTTTTCATCTACTTCACTTTTGGTGAAGCCCAGTCCAGTGAAATAGTTGTCTATCTGAGTGTACTAAGCACGGGGTGCTTGCTTCAGCCCATACAGTGCTCTTTTGAGTCGACACACTTGCTACTCATTTTTGAAGATCTCAAATCCTTCAGGTTGCTCTCTGTACACCTCTTTCTCAATTATCCCATTGAGAAACGCAATCTTCACATCCATCTTATGAATGTGCCAGCCCATCTGTGTTGAGAGAGCAAGGATGGTCCTTATGGAAGAATACCTTGCGACAGGTGCAAAGGTTTCTTCATAATCTCTCCCCTCAATTTGTGATAAGCCCCGGGCCACAAATCTGGCCTTTTATTTCTCAAAACTCCCATTAGTAGCTTTCTTTACCTTGTATATCCATCTCGAACCTACCACTGATTTATCAACCAGCCTTGGAACAATTTCCCAAGCACTGTTTTTGACAATGGATTCATACTCCTCCACCATTGCATCTACCCATGTGGGCTCCTGCACATCTTCCTGAAAGGAAGATAGTTCAATCACAATAAATTTTCTCATGAGAGCCATGTATCCATTAAATCGGTTAGGAGATTGTCTTTGTCTACGCTGTGAAGTAGGGACTCCTACATTCTGTGCAACATCAAGGCTCAGCTTATCAGCTTCTATGGTATGCCTTCTACTAGTTCTGATGTTTGGCTCTACGTGAGTGGACTCCTCCACTCCATGAACCTCCTCTTGTGGCTCATCCACATCTAGAGACTCATCTTTGGGAACCAACAATTCCTCCTTCGTATGCAATTCCATCTCCCTCTCAAGCGAAAAATGCATGGCTTTCCCCTCATCGAATTTTATATCCCGTTGCACCACATTCATTCAACTATTTCGAAAATACACACTATAATTATGGGTTGTTTCTGTGTACCCCAAAAAAATCCCAACCTCAGCAGTCGGCTCCAGCTTCTTCTTGGCGTCCTTGGTCACATGCACATAAACAGATGAGCCAAAAATATTAAAGTGTGAAACATCCGGTTTCTTACCAATGAAAGCTTCTTCAGGTGTTCTCATGCCAAGTACTCTATGAGGACAATGGTTTTGCACATAAACCATATTGTTACATGCTTCTTCCCACAAATTCATTGGTAGGCCCTGATCATGCAAAATCGCTCATGTTGCACCCACGATCGTTATGTTCCTCCTCTCTGTGACCCCATTTTGTTGTGGGTTATGAGGCGCTATGAGTTCTCTTCAAATTCCTTCTTTGCTGCAGAAGTTTTTGAATTTGTTAGAGATGTATTCTCCACCATTATCACTCCTCATAGCCTTCACTTGCTTCCCTGACTCTTTCTCCACCAATGCCTTAAACTCACATAACTTTGAGAATGTTTGATCTTTCTTTTGCATGAAGAAGATCCAACATTTACGAGAAAAGTAATCAACAAAAATAACATAGTACTTATGTTTTGTTGTTGAAGCAACTGAGAACGGTCCACACATGTCTGTTTGAACTCTCTCAAGGATCCCCGAAGCACGGTTCTCCTTCTCATGAAAGGTGGACTTTACATACTTCCCCATGGTGCAACCCTTGCACTGATCTAATGGAGCAAGTGTTCCCATTGGAAGTCTAGTAGATATTTGTTGCATGACTTTCAAGGCTCCATGATGAAGATGGCCCAATATCCTATGCCATAATTCACCCTCATCTCGGCTCACCACTTTTTCCACCTTTCCCATCATGGCAGCACAGGCATCTACCTCCATCTTGTAGATATTCTTAATTTGAATTCTTGTCCTCTTAGCTTGAACCATTGTTTTATGTCGCAGGAAAGTTTTTCCATCACTAAAAACAACGTCAGAACTTTTGTCCTCCAACATTGTGACTGAGACCAATTTTTTCTTCAGACCTAGAACATGCATAACATATTTCAATTGACATGGTTTATCTTACTCCCTCTAAAAGGTAATGGTACCAATTTCGGTCACACTGTATCGTCCATCGTCACCCATCTCTATATGCATTTGGAGATCTTTCTCCTCCAAGTCATTGAAAATTTCCTTATCTCTCGACATGTGAAAGGAAGTGCCACTATCCAAATACCACACCGATCCCAATGCACTTGACACCATGCATGCGATCAAATAGAATTCAAGATCAAATTTCAAGGCAAGGGCCTCACTAGTTGCATCTCCAGCAGCCTTCTTTTTCTTCTTCTTTTGCGGACAGTTAGTCGCAAGATGCCCATGTTCATGATAGTGAACACACTTCACCTTGGACATATCCAGCTTCTTGCATTTAGACTCAGATTTAGAATGGAATTTATTCCCCTTCCCTTTCTTCACCTTGGAAGCCAAAGCAAAATCCTCTTCATCATCATGCTTTGATGAAGAGCCATATCTGGTGTTCCGCCTGAACCCCTCCTGCACTATATCCGACCACAGTCATTCCCAATCGGAAATTTTTCCCATCTATCGACAGAGTCTTCATAACTGTGCCAACTCTTAGGAATTCCAAAGAGATCCAAGCTCACCAAATCATCATCAGAAACAGTTATTCCCACACTCCCTAGTTCATCCCGACATTGGATAAACTTTGTGAGATACTTTGGAATGGTGTCGCCCTTTTCCATCTTGATCTTTCTGAGTTTATCTTTGAGCGCCAATTTCCTATGGTCACTGCTACTTTGTAATAGATCTGTCAAAGCCTTCCACAAAGCATATGGTGTTGCTTTCCCATGAAGGCTTGAGACAATGTGGTCTCGTACACCCTCCAACAGAATCCTCCTTGCCTTTGCCACTTTCTTTCGCCATGCATCAAGATTTGCATCATCTGTAGCATCTGGCTTAGGAACATATTTTTTAATGAATTCCTTCAAGCCATTGTCTTCAATTACTGCCTCCATCCTATCCTTCCAAGCAATGTAGTTAGATCTTCCCTCAAGTGCATACTCTAACCTTAAGCCATTGAAAGCCATTTCGATATTGAATCATTTGTAGCTCCAAGAAAGTCTTTCTACAAATTCGAAATATTTCCACCAACAAACTCAACTCCTGCTTCAAAATTGCAATTTCCTGTGCTCTGTACCATGTAGAAATTTAATACAAAATATGTATTGCCTGGATTCTCTTGATCTAACAATAATATGCTACTGTTAAATACAGAATCTCTTCTACAAAATATTTTCGGAATTTGAAACACAATCGCCAATCACAATATCATGAAAAAAGATCAATCACACATAACACAGATAATTTACCGGGAAAGCATAAAGTTGAAAACCCCACTATATTCTATTATGTATTATATCATGGATCATGAAACAATTACATACAAATCTCTAATCCAAGAGCTCTCAGTACATGAGCTAACTGCCTCACACTGTCATACAAAAATTGGCAAGTTCCTTAGCCAATTTAATATCTCCAGACGGCCTGCCTCCACTATGCAATCCCAACTTATAGAAATCCCCGAATGAATGGAATCCTGCTTGCCTTGACTGTGCAATCCTAATTGGCACATCCAATGTGTGTGTGGTTGCATGTGTGCAACCGATAATGTCACAACTGATAGTAAACTGTCCCTTTCACCTACATCTCAATTGGGTCTCCACTGGATCTGACATGCATGCAATTAATAATAGTAAATATTCAGTTGCATGTGAGGCAACTGATTGTGAATTAATTAATAATTAATTCACTTGATCTCTCACTAGTGTATCTTCAATTACAATTAGCACAACTGAGTTAAACTACTTTACAAATTTCATAACTTCACTTCCAAATCTGTTACAACTTCGAATCACTCAGTTACAACTAAGTCCACTTGCATGTCCCACCAACCAACCTCTTAACTTGGAATTCCTATAGCTAACTGATTTTCGACTTCAGATAACTATTTCCAAGTGCTCATTGAGAATAGATTGTTGTTTATTTTCCAACTATTATTAAGGGATAATAATAGTCGACATGCATCTATAAATAGACATGAAATCTATAAATAGAACTTTCACATACATCTATAAATAGACCTCACCTATAAATAGAATTTTCTCATGCATCTATAAATATACATCCACCTAAAAATAGCCTGAGGCTCCATCCTAGCGTAGGTGCATAATTTTCACTAGGATCTTCTTGTTGAATCTCAACACATTCCACTGGCATGCCTAAGCAACTTATATGGATAAAATTTCCTTGTTATAATGATCCTATGACATATGACATTCACAAGTGATTCCCCTGATTGAGATAAAGTACCATCCACATGAAAAAAAACTTGAGATACCACATTCCACAATCTTTATCATCGCATAAATGAAAATTACCACAACTATAGTTAGGATATTAGGCCTTTACAACCCCGAAAAACACTTCATTTTGTTTGAATTTGTGACCTCCAACGATTGCAAAGGATCAAAGAAGACTTAGAAAAGTGTTTTGGTTGCATGTCTAAACAGCTTATATACATAGATTTTCCTTGTAATGTTGACATTATGACATATTACATTCATAAATGATTACTCTAAGTGATATAAAATACCATCTACATAAATAAATAAATAAAATAAATTTGAAATACTACATTTTACACTCTTTATCTTTATAGAAACAACGACAACCACAACCATAGATTATATAATAAACCTTTTCAACCTTCACAAACACTTTAAAACACTTGCAATTTATTGAAATGCTAAAGAATTAAAAAACACTAGATAAATTGTTTTAGCTACATACCTAAACAATTTAAATGAATTATTTTATTTATAATATTGATGTTATGACATTCATAAAGATAATAAGTCTTTACGATCTCTCAAACACTATTTAATTTGAAATTATCACCTTATAAAACTTCAAAAAATAAATCACACTTGAAAAAAAAAATACATGAATAAACTTTAGTCATAAATTTTAAATAAACTATATCTCTTTATAAATAAATAAAAAATAAACAATTTATACAAATAATTTTTTGTTACGATTTTAATTATTTATATTTT
This sequence comes from Pinus albicaulis, assembly GCA_034641835.2. Classification (NCBI taxonomy): domain Eukaryota; kingdom Viridiplantae; phylum Streptophyta; class Pinopsida; order Pinales; family Pinaceae; genus Pinus; species Pinus albicaulis. Next base: position 299,168,806 of record CM076573.1, read on the forward strand.
TTTATAACAAAAACAGCTACTTGTATTAATTTCAAAAAAGGCCTCTCCACCAGAAAGTTGGAAGACCTAGTACAAAAGAGTTTGGGGTTGATCCCGAAGTTCTTGCGAGACAAAATAAAAATTCCTTGGCTCTGCTAGATACTAAACTTCCAATCTATTTTTATTGATGGACATGTTGGCCTAACATAAATGAAAACATGGATTACAAAGCTCCAAATTGTTGACATGTTGGTCACACTTTGTTGTGTTTATAACCAAGTGTTGTTGATTTGTTGATGCTCTTGATCATGGATGAATATTAGTTCATGTTGGTCAAAATTTGTTGTGATTCTATCCAAACACTAGCAATTTTTTCATACTCTCGATCCTAGATGAATATCATTCTCCTTTAACTGGTCATTGTTAAAGGATTTTCTATATCACTGAATTTTTGGAGGAGTATTCATTGAGTTTTTCTTATCTAAGACAATTATAGAATGGGAATGGTCTATATTAATTCACTAATTTTGACTTCTCCCTGCAGTTTGGTGAAAGCATTGTTGGTGAGCTAATCTACCTAGTGGTTATTATCTTTAAGAACGTTGTAGAATTAAACATTTTTTTTTCTTTTTATGACTAATCTAATATGGGTGATGGTCTGGGATAGAGCTACTTTTTTTAACTCCTTCTGTATCATCAGATCGATTAAGATTGTAGAGTATCCAATTTTTATGACGGATTTTCCATTGAAGAATAAGATAAATTGTCACTACTCCATTTTCCATTTCTCAAATGACTAATGATCCATTTTGATCTTACATGAGTGAAGGCCTACCAAATACCTAATAATGGAATTAATTCGGTGAAGCCTTGTTAAGATAGAATCAAACCAGTATCTTTCACCTCCAAAGAGTGCAATGGTGTCCTATTTGTTTACTCCTTTTGTTAATATTGCTTCAGTGCTCTAGGTTTTTGAAAGGACATTCCTTTCATTGGTAGGTTTATTTTTTAATATTGAATTGTTTCTTGCTAGTTAAAGTTGTCAGCACAAGAAATATGGGAGTTTTTCTAGAATTTATCTAGGAGAGGTTTCCCTTTAAAGGCATATGGGTATTTTTAGGGCCATATTCTTAAGAAATTATCGAGGGGTATGTCAAAATGGAGGGAGATAGGAAGGGGGTGGGCAAGAGAAAACCAACAACCTTTTGTGAATGAGCGGCCCAGGAAAAGGTGATGAATGTCTTCTTTGAAATTGAGGTAGACAGGTAAGTGAGAAGGGACTATAATTCCTCTTTTCTTGAGGTTTTCAATGGTTAAGGTCTTACCATGGAGGAGAGTCCACATAAAATATTTTATCTTAGGGATACTCTCTAATTTCCATATTATTTTCCAAAGAGGCCAAGGGGTGCTCAAATTGGTTTTAGCAGATAAAAGAGAAAAGCCTTCTTTGATTGTATAAGACTTGGAGGTCAAACCCCATCCTAAGGATTCAGATTGATTTAAACTAATTGGATCATATCCTTTTAGTTTCATGATGAAAATATCCCAGGCATATGATAAATCAGGAGGAATTGAAAGGAATTTCTATCCTTTCCATAGGTTGGAAGCTTGATCCCACTCGCAAAACTAGTTGAGAGTTAACATTGTTATTGAAACATGCCACTGCTAAATAGCCCCTAAGGCTATGAAGGAGTTCAAAGGGGGGTTGTTTCATATTCCATCTTCCCAAATTTTGATATCCCTACCATTTCTGAGAATTTTGTAAAGAAACTCTTTGAGAAACAAGAGGGATTTTTTGCATAGTTTCCATATGGAGGAGCTAGGCCTGGAGGGGATTTCATTCTCAATAATATATTTCTCAAGGAATTTTAAATATTTTCTTTCCATAACTTTTTTCCACCAATTTGACTCCCATATGATGAGTCTCCACATAAGCCTAGCACCCAAGGATTTATTTAGTAAATGTTTCCTCCTAATTCTTTCATAAGTAGTCGTTGCCTTGGACCTGTGTATGAGATGATTTTTTTTGTTTTAGTTTGTCCCCTTACCAGAGGAATTCCCTTATCAAAATATCCAATTTATTTAATTTTCCTACTTGCACTTGGAGCATTACAGATTGATAAATGGGGAGAGAAGAGAGGATTGATTTGATGAGGATGACTCGTCCACCTATGTTAAGCCACTAGGTGCCCCATTGATTGACACTTTTCTTCATATTTTCATTAATAAATCATCAAAATAATTTTTATTTGGGTGAACTCTTTAAGATGTGAATCTCAATATATTGTAATGATTTCCAATCCACTTTTTAGGTGAATCTAAATATCTGATCCATTTGACTCAAGATTTTGGGATGAATGTTCCATCCAAATAAACAACTCTTTCAATTACTTACCAACCCTCTAGAGGTTGAAATAAAAGTTTCAAGGAGAAATTTAAACCTTCGATGCATGATCAAAGATGCTCCTCCTAGAAGAATAGTATCATTTGTGAACTGTGAGTGGTTTATTTCCTTGATTTCTTTCTAAAAGAGAATGCCTAGAATTCTTTTGATTTGTCTTTATTTTTCTAGATTCCTGCTAAGAGCTTCAATAAGGATGATATAAAGAAAGGGGGACAAGGGGCATCCTTGACGAAGTCTCCTTGATGCTTGGAAAAAACTGCTTTAATTTCCATTTATTAGCAAAAATATTCATGGCTTGCATATGCATGCTTTCACTAAATTTACAAAAGAATTAGAAAATCCAAATTTTTGAAGCACTGAAAAATGAACGGAGTGGCATATATAATCAAAGGTGTTAGCCATGTCCAATATTAGTATGAAACCTCTGTAATTTATAGTATGGCTGGAGTGAATTTCTTCCTACACAAGGAGGATATTGTCCACAATCTGACAATTCTACAAGAATCCCCCCTAGTTTTCAAAGATTAGATCAGAAAGGATGGAGTTAATATGATTTAATAGGATTTTAGACAATATTTTGTAGGAGGTGTTATAGAGGGAAATGGGTTGGAATCGATCGAAATAAGTGGGATTATTATCTTTGGGGATTAAGGCTAGAAGGGTAGAGTTAGTGTTGCCTCCTAATTTGATTTTCGTTGGCCCCCCTTGAGCATTTTTAGAAGGTCCTTCTTTATTAATTCCCAGGTTTCTCAGTAGAAAGAGATTGGGAATCCATCTGGTCCTGGTGTTTTTTTAGGATGCATTGACCATATTTCAGACCTAGCCTCCTCTTCTTGAATTGGTTCAATCAACATAGAATTTTCTCTCGGGACATCACGGTTGGAACATTTGTGAGGGCTTCCCCAAAAGAAGATGGTTCTAGGTCAGCAGAAAGGAGTTGGCTAAAGTGACAAATTGCTTCAGATTTAATATCTTCTACATATTCTAAAACATACCCCTACTCATTTTATATGGAGCTTATATTTTTGTATCTTTGGGCTTTGTGTTGGTTATGAAAGAAGGATGTATTTTCATCCCCATATTTTAGACACATGTTGTGTGATTTCAGCCTCCATTTTTATTCCTCATTTCTACAACAATGATAATACCTCCAATATATTTCTCTTTCTTGTGCCTGGATAGCAGAGATTTCTCTTATACTTCAATTATTTTTTATAACTTCTAGATCTGATTGAAGTCTCTTTTTCTCCTTTTTTGGTTCTTGAAAATATGTCTTGGCACAATCTTTCAAAGCTTGTTTTTTTTTTCTTTTTAATTTTGTCTCCCAGATAAAGCTTGGAGATCCTTCTATTTTTTCACTCCATTTATCCCTGATTAAGGACATGGACTGCTCCTGTCACAACCATAAAGGGTTGAATCTGAAGGGAAGAAGCCCAAGGTTATTCGTTTTACTAAAAGAGATAAATATTAATCGGTGACTGGACATGGCTAAATTTAGAATCTTAAATGTAATGTCTTCCATCCCTCCTATCATAATGAACAAGGAATCAGTCCAGACGAGCTTTAATATTCCCATGACCCAATATTTGTTTGCTCCAAGTGAATCTACCATTAGTAGGCTTGGAATCTACAAGGTTGTGATCGATCATGATTTCTTCCAGTTTTTCTCTTGAAGGGTCAAGAGAAAAGGAGCCCCCTCTTTTTTTCTCGATTTAGAATGAGGTTAAAGTGCCCTGCTATTAAACAATATTTGGAGGATAAAAGGTCCAAGTAGTAAGAAAGAGAGTTCCAAAAAATCCTGTGAGATTATGCATCGTTGTCCAGGAAATCGATTTGGTTTTTGTCCCAAAGGGTGCATAGGCTCCCCTTGCATTTAATGCCTTATCTTGGAAGCCTTTATTTATTTTTTTCAATAGAGGATTGATATCTACCTCCAAGATTTTTGTCTCCTATATCAATAAGATATTGGGATTTTATACCTTGAGTAAATCCTTGATTTTGTTTATTTTCATTGCACTTCCAAATCCTCTACAGTTCAAGGAGAGTGAAAACATTATTTACCATGATGGGGGTTTGCATTGCTATCTCTTTCCTTGATTCACCTATATTTTCTTTTTCACTTAATGAATATTTGAGGAAGGCATCCATAGATTGTTGAGTTCATAAGAATTTTTCCTTTTGCGTTGCTTCTTCCCTTCCTTCCTTATTTAAATTCCTCCTTGATATCCTTTGTGAAACTTCTTGGTTTGTTGGAATTTATTTTAATTTATTTCTTATGAGTGCACCAACATAAGAAGGGGAACCCTAGATTGAATGCTCAATAGTGGGAAAACCATATAGGGGGGAACCAACTAGGGGAGATCCTTGAGGATCTTGAGGGATCCCTTCATAAGTTGGGGATAGAGATGTCATTCCTTGGTGAGCCACCATTGACGGAGTGAAATTGTAGAGATGTTAAGCTATTGTTGAAGGTGTAAAGTTGATGTAGGGGTTTTGGGGGATATTTGTGCTAACAAGTTGTCAAGAGGGATCTGAGATCAAGTTCTCCAGTGACAAGAAATTATTGTTTGGATATGGAGTTGAATTTGAAGTGGAAGCAGGAGGATCTATGGAAGGAGGGGTATTGGCAATAGGATTTTTTAAAGAGGAAGGGTCATAAGCTTGCTTTTCTAAGGGACATTTGGGGGGGATATTGGATATTTTCTTGATTATTTTCAATTGATCATCTTTTGGATCCTTGTTGCTTTCATCTTGGATTTTTGGACATTGATTTTCAAACTGACCGTATTTGTGACATACCTTGCATTTGAACGGGAGTTACTTGTAATCCAGCTGTTGGATATGAGACTAGTTGTCCACTTGATAGTTTCAAATAAGAATTTTCCAAGATCCACTTTGACACATATTTGAGCACACACTAGCATTCCATCTTTGGGTTCATATTTGTCAATAAACTTGCTGATGTCATTTCCTATTTCTCTTACAGCGTTGTCTCCCCAACAGTGAAGTGGTAAATATGGGAGTCCTCCCATATTGGGACAATGTTTGGAAAGTTTGAATCTGGGTTGAAGTCAGGGATCCATCGATTCAAATATATACCTCTTATTTCCATTAAGTACAGGCCACTTCTAAAAGTGAGATCTCTATATACCTTTTATTTGAAAATAAAAGTGTAGAAGATTTTTCCACATAATCAAATAGCTATTCTTCCATTGAGATTAAGCTACCAATTCTTTTATACCAATATGGTGATTTCCCTTAGGGAGGGCCATAATCCTATGAATTGACCAGTAAGGGTTTTTTCAATAAATTACAATGCTACTTTTTGAGGGATTTCCAGAGGGAGGGAAATAACATGGATGAAGTCTAATTTTTTAACAAATTTCATTGCACCTAGGTGGGGACAGGGTGGACCAAGAGATTTTACTAGGGAGAAGAACACATTAGTTGTAGGGTCCACAAGGTCAATGGGGGTGGAAGCTGGATGCACACCCCTTGGAGGAGGCTCTAAAGGTTCCATGGGAGGGGTGTAGAGACTGGGGAGCTAGGTTTTGCAAGCTAATCAGAGGGGCACAAAGGCTACAACATGATAATGTTATGAAATTAATTATTAATAAATAGAAAATAAATTGCTTATTTTTATTATTAATAAACCAACCTAGATCCATCTTAATTTTAGATCTATCAAGTGTCGAGAGGGATCAAATATCTTAAGGAGATACCTTAAGGTGTAAACCTCCCTTTTTAGTGAAAAATTTGAGGAAAGATTTTCTCCTCAAGGGATTTTATTCCTCTATGTGCTTGATAGATCCGAAATTAAGATGGTATAGGTTGGTTTAATTATAAATTTTATTGATGCCAGTGCTTATATTCTATTAGAACAAATAAATTCTTTGCATCCTATGTATTCAAAATTAAGTAAGTTATACCCTCTTTGTTTTGTTGCTAAAATATTGAATAGTCTAAGTTGTCTCTCAAAACTAGTAATAATGAAATTTCTTTTGAATTAGAAAAACATTTTCTAATCCATTCAATTCATAAAATAACCCAAAAGTTAGTTGGCTTGGCGCACATCTCAACTATCAACAGTAATATTCCAGACCATCTATTTTAATAATAATTTTTTTTTTTTTTAATGTCTAACTCACCAACCAAAAAGTTGCAGTGAAACAACTTAATTTTTTCATGGAGCTCATGTTTTAATTCCTATTTCAGTGATTAGTTCTACATTCTTACATTTTTCTTTGATTTACTATTTTAATATTAATATTTGCATCTTCTTTGAGTTTCAGATGAATGCTAGTTTTTGTAGCATCAGATGTGTTCTAGCCACAACATTTGGTGGAGAGGCTAGAATACATGAGATCTCCAAAACCCATAAATCATTTCTGGAAATTCCACCTAAATATGGCTTAATTATATTATTAACCGATTTTTAAATATTTCCTAAGTCTAAACATGGTTAATTAATCAGAATAACTTAATTCAAGGTGAGAATAGTCTAGAAACTCACACAGCTCAACTTCAAGATGATCCTAGCCATTTATTAATATTTAAACTTCGTATTTACAGTCCTAACAGAGGATTATAAGAATAATTCGATGGGAATTTGGAGGATACACACTAGAAATTTGATTTCCTTGGCAAATTGATTTCCAGAGAGCAGCAGCAGTTTTCAAAAAGTCAGAGATCGAAGCAGAGTTAGTGAGTGGCATAGAAAGTGATTCGAAGAAATTTTTCCAGATTCAGAGAGGCAATGACAAGAGACTGAGTTATTCCCAATGGGGCAGCACAGGGGACTATGTAGTTTCTTCAGAAGAGAAACTCGATTTGGCTAGAGGAAAAATCATTTTTAGTTCCAGAGACTGAAAAGAGGTTATAGAGTGCCAGAGAAGTGATTTCCTCAGCAGATATAGGAAGAACAGCTTCATCAAAAATAGTTCTGATCTAGACGTCATAGGGCTAGTGCAAGCATTGTGTAGAGGCCAACAGAAGGGTTCCAAGAGGATGAGTTTTTTACTTGAAATTTGTTTGCGGGTTGCTTGTGAAAGAAGGGTATTTCCCTTAGATAATTTCAACTATATTTTCTTGTTGTTTGGATTTATAGTTGGGAATCCATATATTATACTTAGAATTCACTGTTGCATAATAATAAAAACCCTCAGTTGTTGCATTGGTTTTCCCATGTTGGGTTTTTCCAGGGACATTTGTCCAAAAATAACAATGTCAATTTTATGTGTGTGTGCTAGAATTTTCTCAGTTTCCAGTGATGTTTTATTTCCACAATTTTATTTGTGAAGGTTGTAGTGTGATTTATTCATTATTTTCCATAACAAATAAATTTTTAAAAGCAATTAACAATTAGAAGAATAATTTCCAGTTGATGCAATAGGATTTCAGATTTGAAATTTTCACATGATATTAGAGTGTAAACGATCAGTTGAGAAGCTTAGAAGTGAAGAGAAAAATTTAGCTGCTCAAAGGGAGAAGCAGGCCCAAATTTTCTGGTGTTATGTAGTTCCTAGCCAGGTAGTGTGAATTTCTAGGAAAAGGTTCGATTTTCAATTGCAAGTTGGAAGAAAATATTTTTTCTAGAATAGTGATTCTAGTAGGCAGAGGGAGCAGCTGCAGTTAAGATTTTCGCTGAGAAAATTCCTTGGTTGGATGCAGGGGTTTTGTAGCAACAGAACCAATGTCGGGTGGAAGAGAAAATCACACACAATAGAGAGGAAATTTCTCTCAGCGAACTTCGAGTCTCAAAAGTTTAATTTTTTTTCCAAACAGATTGAAAGTAACAGCTAGAAGATTTGTAAATTCCAGAAAGGAGTGTGAGTAGCAAAGCAGCAACCAAGCTGATGGAAAGAGGGAGTTTTCGATAGTTTTTTAGATGGCCACAACCAGACTTAGACATCAGGATAGCTTGGAGCGTTCCTCCAACTATGTCATATAGAAGGCTAGGATGTCCTTCCTCTTGCATGAATATGGCCTGAAACACTACATAGACAATGTTGTGGCAGATCCCCAGGATGTGGATCAGGTCAAAGAATATAGGAAGGAAATGGTGAAGGCAAAGCGGTTGATCATGGATGGAGTTCAAGGCCATATAGTCTCACATATAGCAACCAAGGGAATGAACAAAGAGATGTGGGATGCTCTCTCTGCTCTATATCAGGGTACTTCCGAGTAGAGGAAGATGTTCCTAGAAGAAAAGTTGAGATGCATCAATATGCTGGAGGGGGAAGGCATAGATACCTTCCTCACCAAGGTTCAGGAGGTATGAGACGAGCTTGCAGTTGTTTGGGCTGCACCTCAAAATTCAGAGCTAGTATGGTTGGCACTAAACAGTGTCTCAGAGGATTGGAAATTCTTCATCCATGGTATATTGGGCAAAGACAAGCTACCATAATGGGACAGAATGTGGTCAAAATTGCAGCAGCAAGAGTTGAGACGAACTCTGCTAAAAAGCTCCATTAGTGGTAGTAGCAGTAGCAGTAGATCGAATGGGATGAAGGAGGAGGAGAATGTGGCCCTCGCATCAAAGGGTCCCAGTCAGGGGTAGGGTAGGCAAAGAAAGAAGAAGAAGGGCCTGTCAAAGGTCAAATTCTTCAAATGTGGTGAGATCGGTCACTACAGCATGCAATGTCCTCTCAGGAAGAAGGAAAATCAGGAGAAGTAGAACCAATAGGAAACGTCAGCTGAGATCGAAAAGTTGTCCTCCAGGTTGGAGGAAGACTTTGTGATGTTGGTAGCCATACCTCCAAGAGTGAGGTGGGGTGACTTGGAGTTTTAGCCCCAGAGAGATACATATATGGGAAGGGTCCTTGAGGAGTCTACCTCATGGATCATTATATAAATAAGGGGGCCCACATTATTTAGTAATAGGATGGATCAGTGTGAGGAGATACAGTCAGACCCGAAGTGATGGTAGTATACTAGTTGCAATTAGATGGTGGAAAGCTCAGATGCAAAGTTGGCAGCAGTGTAGAGTGGCACAGGGTAGATTCACCAGCAACATAGATTATTCACTAACAGTGCAGATGCCAATAGTAGTCAGGACTCAGGAGATAGATGCATTAGACTGAACATAGTTGATTCATTATTTCAGATGCTTCTTAGTACCATTTGTTGCAGTTGCGGCAACAAGATATGAGAGGGAGTTGCAATGCAGATGCAATGTTAGCAACGGTATTGTAGGGTTAACAGCAGTGCATATGCAACGTCATATTTTCCCAATGGTTGGTGGGAAATACGGCCAGACATCAACAACATGATAGGAGATTATACAGAGATAGAGTGTTGTGCCAAGGTGTGAAGCACTAGAACATAGTCCTCGGTAAGAGGGAGTGTTAGTTTTTGTAGCATTGGATGTGTTCTAGCCACGAAATTTGGGGAGAGGCTAGAATACATGAGATCTCCAAAACCTAGAAAACGTTTATGGAAATTCCACCTAAAGATGAATTAATTATATTATTAATCGATTTTAAAATATTTCCTAAGTCTAAACTTATGGAATATGGTTAATTAATCATAATTAATTAATTCAAGGTAATAATAGTCTAGAAAATCACACAGATTGACTTCAAGATGATCCTGGCCATTGATTAAGATTTAATCATGTTCGTTGGAGTCCCAACAAAGGATTATAAGAAGAATTCGATGGGAACTTGGAGAATACACACCAACAGTTTCATTTCCTTGGCAGATCGATTTCCAAAGAGTAGCAGCAATTGTCGGAGAGCCAAATATCGAAGTAAAGTCGGTGAGGGGCAAAGAAAATGATCCGGAGGAATTTTTCCAGATCTAAAGAGGCAGCAGCAAGAGGCCGAGTTATTCCTAGTGGGGTAGTATAGAGGACTGTGTAGTTTCTTCAGAAGAGCAACTCAATTTGGCTGGAGGAAAAAAAAAATTTAGTTCCATAGGTCGGGCAGAGGTTCTAGAGTGGTGGAGAAGTAATTTCCTCAGCAGAGACAGGAATAATGAATTCATAAGAAGCAGTTCTAGGCTAGATGTCATAGGGCCAGAGAAAGCACTACACAAAGGCCAGCATAAGGGTTCTAGGAGGATGATTTTCTCCTGAAAAGTTGTGTTGGAGTTGCTTTTGGAAGAAGGGAAAATCCCTTAGAAAATTTTGGCCATATTTTCTTGTTGTTTGGATTACCAGTTTGGAATCCATTTATTGTACTCAAAAAAATTTGACTAAGTCTGGATCAGAGCTTCTCAGTGAGTAGAGAGATAGGTTATGCACTTGCAAGTTGTGCTCACTTGAGCAAAGCAATTGTAATGCATCTTTATTCATCAGATTAATGCAAGTAGACATTCTGGTTTTTAGAAGATTTATTTCCCCCGAAAAATACTATTTTCATCTGTGTGATTTCTCATTCCATGTCTGAAATTATTGTTATAAATTGTGAATTAATGTTTGCAGAGCAGTAGAATAGGTTTGTGTCTTGTGATTTTGATTAAAACATCATGAGCAATTGAAAATCTAATCATAATTTTTACATGGTCTCAGAGCATGATTCACATTAGAGCACAAATTTCGAAGTTGTTTCTCAGGAGGTTTGGATTTGAAGATCGGTGTAGCAAGATTTATTCATAGCTGAGAATATCGCCTTCAATGGACTAAGGCTAGAGTATTCCTTGGAAGGCACCTCTAATTTTGTAGAATGGAAGTATCACGTGGAGGTAGCATTGGATTACAATGGATTGCTATAATACATCAAGACACATGTTGAAAAACCACTGAAATATGATGCCCAGAACCTTCCTCAATGGAAGAAAGATGTAGCTAAGGCAAGGAGAATAATATTGGAGGTAGTACAGGATCACATTGTCTCAAATATCCAAGGAAAATAAACTACGTTCATAACATGGAAAGCACTGACAGAATTGTTCAAGAATAATAGTGACCATAAGAAGTTAGTGCTCAAGGATAAACTTTGAAGTATCAAGATGCAGAAGAATGACACTATTCCACATTATCTTATCAAGTTCACACAATATTGTGATGAACTTGGAGAGGTTGGTGTAAATGTTCCTGAATAAGACTTGGTAAGCCTATCCCTTCTGGACCTTCCCAAGAGCTAGCATAGCTATCAAGATTCAGTGAATGGGAGGGAGAAACTACCGAATTGGGAGTGCTTATGGTTCAAATTCGTACAGGAGGAAATAAGGTGGAATACCAAATATGGGACTTCATCCTAGGGCGAGGATGAAGAAAAATTTGCATTGGTTGAAAAGGGAAAGAAGGGAAAAGGGAAGAAATCTCAACCCAAACCAGAGTCCAACCAAGGAAAGATTTGTCAAAAATTAAATGCTTCCATTATCATGAATTCGGGAAATATACCACGAAGTGTCCACACAAGAAGGAAAGCAAGAATACCTCAGGAAGAGAAATAGGTGAAGCCTTGGCTTCACAGTTCAAGCTTGACTTTACCCTCATTGCATTCATGGCCATCACAATTATGGGGAGCATGTGGTACTTGGACTCAAGTGCATTGTTCCACATGGCAGTGTGTAGATATTTTTTCAATGATTTAGAAGAAAAAATTTTGCAGATGCACATCGAGATGGGGAAGAAGGAAGGTATAGCACGACTGGGGTTGGTAAAATCACCTTTAATAGGGAGTTGGGCTCCCCCCTCAGGCTCAAGGATGTCATGTTCATTCTAGGCATAAAGAAAAATTTCATCTTTATTGCAGTTTTGGAGGATCGTGGTTATGATGTGATCTTCAGTAAAGGAAAGGAATTCCTGAGACACATATCCACGGGACAGACGAAGTAGATCGAGGTTCATGTGAAGAACCTGTATAAGCTAGATGTGGAAGATTATTTTGCATTAAGCACAAAGGCAGAGAAGGTGAAAATTCGTGATGTCGGTGAACTTTTGCATAGAATACTTGGCCATTTGCATCATGGCGCCATGAATATTATGCATCAAATAGCCACAGGCAATGTTGCATGACCAAGTCCTACCTCTACACTTTTGGGCTGAGGAATGCAACACAACAGTCTATTTGCATAACCAGAGTCCTCATCAGATTCTGGGAATGATTACACATAAGGAGGCTTTCTTGGGGAGAAATTTAGATGTGTCGCACTTCAAGATTTTTGGAGCCTCTTTTTACTGCCATGTCTCCAAATAATGAAGGAAGAATATTGAGTCGACAACAAAATTGGGGGTATTTGTGGGTTTCACAGAAACTCCTCACAACTACCATGTGTACTTGTCATCCTTCAGAATGAAAGTTGTGTGAAGGGATGTAAAATTTGATGAGGAGAAAGTGATGGGGTGCTATCTTGAGAGGGAGCTTCATATCCCACTAGAAGAGGAGACTTTAGCTCCAAAGGAGGAGCCTCAACGAGCTGTGTAGCAACCAAAAATTGAGGAGTAGAGAGTGGAGACAACCACTCGAGCATAACCATCCAAAGAAGGAAGGAAAATAAATAGGTAACTTGAGAGACTTGTGTAGGATGTAAGGGAGAATGTGGGAGCTCCTTTAAATTTGTGTAGGCGGAGAAGGTTACCAGATAGATACACTGGCTACATGGATCTAATGACTGAGCTTGTAAATACTGAGCCATACTCTTTCGAGGAAGCAGTAGAGAGACTTGTATGGGTTGATGCAATGGTGGAGGAATATAAATCCATTATAAATAAAAATGTTTGGGAAGTGGTCCCGAGACCAACAGATAAATCAGTAGTGGGTTCAAGATGGATCTTCAAGGTTAAGTAGGCATTAGACAAAAGCATAGAGAAGTATAAGGCCAGATTTGTGTCCAATGGGTACTCTCAAGTTGAGGGAATTGAAAATAAGGAGACCTTTGCTCCCATAGCAAGGTACTCATCCATTAGATCAATTCTTGCTCTGGCTACGCAAATGGGGTAGAAGATCCACCATATGGATGTAAAAACAATGTTTCTTAATCGGTTTATTGAGGAGGAGGTGTACATTTTAACATCCTCCTCCCACACTTACCCAAGCTAACTGGTCCATCGAGGTAAATATGTGATGAAGAGTTACTATGATATGACTCAACTTCCCAAGCACAGCTACGGAAGTGGAATCGACAAACCTAAACCAAACTGACCTTCCTCAAAAGCTATAGGACCCCCAATGGCTAACCAACCATTCCAGGTGCCCAACCCCTAATTTAACCTTCCTTTTGACTGATATAGACCCATATTCACTCCCATTACAAGCCCTACATGTGATTTAACCCTATAGTCGCTCCCATAATAAGGGAATACATGTGACTGCAAACTTTTCCAGGAAGTTTTGTGCCAGCGACCTCGAATTCTGAGCCACTTTTTCAGGGCTAGGACTCATTCTTCTGCCCAGAACTTGGTGAAACTCTCAAAAATGATGAATAACAAGAATATAAGGCCTCTAATGCAAAACTTGAACAAGGACCTGACCTGACTCCTCCTAACTATGACAGGCATTTTTTCAAACACATCATGGAAATGTAATCTACAGGTCATAAAAACACATCTAAAAATAGGAGATTCATACTTATCTAATAATCTTCAAGAAGGTCTGATGCCTTCTCATAATAGTTGCAACATCATCTATCAGTTCATACATTCATTATCCATTCATTTACCAGTCAAAACATGATGAAAGCCATCATTCAAAGTCTATCATAAACCATTCTTATAACTAGATAAATATCAATGATAGAACAACCATTAAAGCCACATAATAAAAAATACATTTACCCATAAGATACAAGAGGAAAAGATCTCTTTTTAACATATGAAAAAATCAACCAAGTCGGGAACTTCCACGTACCACCCAACCATATATTGCATTGAACCAAATATCTCTTCCAACCAATCACCCTCGTGCCATATTCCAAGCATGAATGTGGGATCTCATGGAATAAACCAAGAAAACCAAACCAAGGCTTCCAGAGGCCAAACCACCTCAACCCTTAACCAATTATTCCACCTCATAGACGGACATCACTTACCATCACCAGATTGGTCTCCATCCAAGTTTTCCAGGGCTCCAAAGAATTTTTTCCAACTTGACTTCCAAGACTAGTAACTCAACCCATAGCTATCGTTGGGCTCTAGAGTGTTTATCCAACCAAGGCTCCCAGGACTAGTTACTCAACCCACCAAGGGCTCCAGAGCATTTTTCCAATCAAGGCTTCTAAGATTAGTAACTCAACCCAAGTTGTTACAGGGCTTCCAGAGTGTTTGTCCAACCAAGGATCCAGGAACTAATAACTCAACCCACAACCATATGGAACATGAGCACCAATCACAAAACAAAATGGAAAACCCACAACACCATGACTATCCAGGAAATGGAAAGGCTAGGAAAAAGCACTGTCAATCTAGGCAATCATCCATGTCAATGGAATCCCATAACCAAAAAACACATGCATGTACCATGAATGCCAAAAATAGCAAGGAAACCATACATGCAACTTGATACCTATAAATCAATCTATTTGTGGCCACTGATACCATTTTCCTCTTGTGCTTCCCGCTTTTCCTTTTCCTTCTTGCTCCAAATCCCAAGTATGCCACATTCATCCAATAATGCTCCAAGAAAACTCTAAGTGTGCAAGAGTATGAAAGAGATAAAAGAAGAGAGCTCCAAAATAAACTAAAAAAAGCCATGAATTGATCCTCATAAACCTTTTTATCAATTATGCCTCTATTTACTTTGTTTTCCATTATTTTTCCTTCATTTTCCTCCTCACATGCAACCTATGACCTTTCACCTTATTTTTCTCCTATTTTCCATTATTTTCATAAATAAAATGTCAATAAATGCCACTTTGCCTTTCCAAAGCCTTTGTCAGTGCCTTTACCAGTTTCCATATCCATTAATTAATCACAAGTGATCCCCATCACTATTCTTTTCCCTAAAATTCAGCTTGGAATACGTGTCCCATGACCTTGGTTATTATTTTGCCTTTATTAACTTTATTACATGGATTTTTTAACTCGGGGTTGTTACAGAACCCTCCCCCTTAGGGGAACACAATCCTCAGTTTTCAATGACACCTACAATCAGCAAGACCGTTGAGAAGCAAACATAGTGCCCATGGAGCTTTATAACTTATCTCGTTGCAGCATTTACAATCAAGAACCTGTTGAAAGCAAACCAACATAACCAACATGTCAACCATACCACTTATTTGAGCTTTATAATACAATTCGATGTGGTATTTACATCATACATATGCATATATATACATAACCACAACACAATACCACGATATATACCAAAATACATCTTCTCGGTCAACAAATAGAGAAGGATACATAACCTGCATATGATCAATCATCTCCCATGTCACTTCATCAGGCCCAAAGTGCTTCCACTGCACTTTAACCTGCTCGATTGCTAAATTCCAAATCATGAGCATCTTTCTTTGAAACATGCACTGAGGTTCCGGCTGGAATTCTCCTTCTGGTTCCACCTTCAATATAGACCAATAAATAACATGATCAACATCCTTCACATACTTCTTAAGTAATGACACATGGAAAACATCATGGACTTTCACTGTCAGAGGTAGTGCAAGTTGATAGGACACTGGTCCAATCCTATCAAGGATCTCGAAAGGCCCACAATACCAAGGTGCCATCTTTGCATGTGACCCCACCCTCAAGGATCTCTTCTTGGGCTTGATGCGTAAGTACACATCTTCCCCAGCCTGAAAATACTTAAACAACATGTGTTGATTTGCATAAATTTTATGCCTATATTGTGTTGCCTTTAGATTCTTCTTGATTACCTGCATTTCCTTTCCCTTTCGGCCAACATGTTTGGTCCAAAAAAACCTTGTTCACTGGATCACTCCAACTGATGGGAGTATTGCAACTTTGCCCATATATTTCCTCAAATGGAGTCCTCCTTAGTGACTCCTAATAACCATTGTTGTAAGAAAACTCAACTAGTGGAAGATACTCTTCCCACTTTCATTGTCAATGCATTACATACATTCTCAACATATTCTCCCTTATCTTGTTGACCCTCTCTATTTTTCCATATGTATGTGGATGATAATTTATTTTGAAGGCCAAATCTGTACCCAAACCTACAAATAACCCCTTCCAAAAATTGGAAGCTAACATAACATCCCTGTCTCACATAATCTTCTTTTGTACACCATGCAACCTCACTATGCCTCTGATGAATACTTGTGCTACATCATTAGCTGAATAAGTAGACTTCACTATAATAAAGTGTGTTACCTTTTTCAACTATTCAAGTACAACCATGATAGAATCATGTTGTCTAGATGTCCTTAGAAAACCTATAATGAAATCCATGGAAATGACCTCCCATTTCCACTCTAGAATCAGAATTGGTTGTAGTAAACTACCTGGATGCTTACACTCTTCTTTTATTTGTTGGCAATCCAAGCACCTAGCCACAAACCCTGCCACTTCCTTCTTCAAATTCAGACAATAGTAAAACTTATTCACTGTTGTCAATGTCTTCTCATATCCTGGGTGACCTGAACATGGATTAGCATGAAATTATCTCAAGATAAGCTTCTTAAGCTCACTATTGTATGGCACATATATATTATCCCTAAATCTGATCAAACCATCTTTTATGAGATGATAATCCACATCCCAATCACCTTTATCCTACTGTGACCTATTCCTAAGCTCCTTATACCTATCACTATGTTCTCTTGCCTGTAAGATCTGATCCTGCATATCTGGCCCATATGAACTCATAAATGTTATATGATTTAACTATACTCTTCTGATAAGAGCATATGAAACCCTATTCTCTCTCCCCTTGATGTGCCTGATCTCATAATCTAACTCATTGATCATGGACAACCATCTAACTTGCCTAGCATTCAGATTCAGTTGGTAAAATAAGTTATATCTCAATCCACTGTGATCACTAATTAAGATGAACCGCCTTCCAAGAATATAGTGTCTCCGCATATTCAAAGCATGGATGATCGTTGCCAACTCAAGATCATGTGTAACATAATTCTGCTTGTGCTTATTCAATTACTTGATTCATAGCATACCACCTATCCCTCCTGCATCAAGACTCCACCAAGTCCTCTCTTGCAGGAATTTGTACACACCACAAACTCTTTTTCCAGATCTCCAATCTTTAGAACTGGATCATTTGTCAACAACTGCTTCAACTATTCAAAACTTGTTGCACATCCCTCTATCCATTCAAATTTCTTTCCTTTCCTTTGCAACGATGTAATATGATAAGAAATCTATGAGAAGTTCGTGATGAACCTCCTCTAATAAACTGCTAACCCCACAAATGACCTTACCTCAACCACATTCCTAGGAGTTTCCCATTCCATAATAGCTTTTATCTTTTCCGGATCTACTACTATGCCTTCCTTGGAAACCACATGTCCCAATTAATGTACCTTTGTCTGAAATAAATTGCATTTTCTAAGCTTGGCATACAACTAATGCTCTCTTAGCAATCTCAACACTACTACTAAATGTTCGACATGTTCTTCCTCATTCTTAAAATATATCAATATATCATCAATGAACACAATAATAAAATTGTTCAGATAAGGACGCATCACATTATTCATCAAAAACATAAAAGTAGTTGGAGCATTATTCAAACCAAATGGAACTACAAAAAAATTATTATGCCCACACCTAGTCTGGAATGCAGTCTTGTAGATGTTCTCTTCTTTAATGTGTACCTAATTGTATCCTGATCTAAGATCAATCTTCAGGAACTTTGTTGCTCCCTTCAACTGGTCAAACAAGTCATCAATCCTCGTCAATGAATACTTGTTCTTGATTGTTACCTTGTTCAACTACATGTAATTAATGCACAACCTAAGAGTACCATATTTATTTTTCACAAACAACAATGGTGCGCCCCAAGGTGACACACTTGGCCTGATGTATCCCTTTTCAAGAATTTTATTCAACTGTAACTTCAATTCCACTAACTTTGGTGTGCTCATCTTGTAAGGTGCCTTTTATGTTGTTGTTGTTTCCCAAGTACCAACTAAATAGAAAAATCCACTTCCCTGTGAGGCAATAACTGTGGAATATCTACAGAAAATACATCCTAAAACTGCTATAGAACTGGGTACCTCTTCAAAACTTATGTATCTTCAACTTCATTACCTGTGTCACTAGAAATATGTACTACAAATAACAAACTCATAGTTGTAACCATTCTAACTGATGTTTCCTTCTTCTTACCCTATAAGATCCTTTGTTCTCCATTTTCATCCAATCACTCAATAGCCTTGTCATAACAATATACCTTGGTCCTATGAAGATACAACCATTCCATACCTAACAACATATTGTATGAACCTAATGGAAGTACATTCAAATGCACTAATGTAGGCATACAATTCAACTCAAATGCACAAGCTATTACCCAATGATGAATTCTTTTCTTATACATGTAACCAATTGCACTAACCAAGGATCTGCATGCAGTTCTTTATTCAAACCACACTTATCCACCAGGTTAGGATTAACATAACTATAATTAGATCTGGTTTCAATCAAAATAGAAACAAATTGATCACAAATATTACCATCCATCTCGATAATAGATGTCTGGTGATTTTCCTGCATGTTATCCAACGCTGCATAAATCCGTAGAATACTCTGTCCAACATCCCCCATTGTTGTTCCTCCTTAGCATTATATATTTGTGGTTTGCAACCCTGATGGTGTGGAAAATATCTCTTGCGATGATCTTTTCCACAAGTCCAACACTATAAAGGCTTCATCTCTTCACCCTTTTTTATCCCCTCAAATTGAAATCCCTACCCTCTGTCATATGCATTGAACTTCTTCGGCGGTGTTGAATTCTCCTTGTTACCCGTGTCTTGAGGTCTTGTTCGCTTCTTATCCCATTTTCCCTTATTCTTTGCATTACCTTTCCAATCTTGCTTATATTAGTATTTGCGCTTCGATTGCTCATAACAATGGTTTAGATTTTTGATGGCCTCCTCCAATGATATTGGCTCATCAAACTCAATCTTGTCTTTGAATGCTATTGGCAACCCACTGATGAACCTATAAATATTTTCTTTCTCCTCCTTCAAATAAGGCACATGCATCAACAACTCCAAGAATTTTCTAGTGTACTCATCATCAGTCATGGATCTCATCTTCAGTTCATAGAATTCCTTTGCCATGTCATCACAGTATGTCTTAGATAGATACTTCTTCTAGAAAAGTATCTCGAACTCACTCCAAGTCAACTCCTCTTCATGAATACCTTTAACATTATTTACATCTTCCCGCTAAATGTTTTCTTTAAATTTAAGACTGAACGTAGCTATTCTGGCCTTCGTGTTCTCTGAGTAATCATGCAATCTGAAGAAATTATTCATCCTAAGAAACCAAGCTTCTGCATCTTGTGACTTCTTCATTTCTCCAACGAATGTAGGTGGCTTTTCTTTATTGAAATCATCCAGTAAATATCCCCTATCACTCCTCCTATAATGATGATAAAGATGATGACCATGATACCTATCTCAACCAGGAATAGAGTAAATCCCATGTCCATTGCCTCGTCTATCAAGTGTATCCAAGAACCTGCCATCTCTGACAATATCATCTCTATCCGACTTGTTCCCACCATGAGACCTACTTCCATATGCTCCATTAGTCTTGTCCTCATGTCCATGACTGGCCCGAAGAGGTCTTTGTATCTACAAGTCTGAAAATCTATGAAGGATGACTGCATTAACATCTACTTGTTTCTCTTGTGCCCTAGAAATTCTCTCTTATGACTAAATGATTTTGTCATTATATGATTTACAACTCCTTATTTTGCCTTCAAACTTCTCAAATTGTTTGTTATATCAGGAGAGTACCCATCACCATGTTGCTCATCTGATCTATAGGGAGAATCTCGTGAACTATAATCCACCATTTTTCTAGTCATCTTTGATGTTCTTCTTCTTGCAAGTGTATCATGCTAGCTAAACCAAAACATAAACCTAACCAACATAGCTCAATATAGTTCAGGGGAGGATATCTCCTCTGCAAGATCAAACAGATTAGAACAATACATGTACAAACATAATAATAGTAGTATATAAACATCATCTCAATAATCATCCCAATTACCATGTATGATGTCACAAGTATAACACCAAATAGACAGGATGCATGCACAACAACACATAGACAATGACATACATAACCAATGCATATTCAACAGACATGCATTCATGAAAAACTCATCCCAACAACAACATCATCAACTTCTACATGACAACACAACTTTAATAGTGACCACACCATGAATACATAAAAAACACATATTCCACAAGCATAATAAGCACATATGCAACCGACATATATACACAAAAAACACATCATGCCCAGCTAGTTCAAGGGTTGAACAATGCTCTGATACCATAAATTTTTTGGTAATAGATATCACCCAAAGAGAATGGAACCATGCTTTGATAACACTCTGTGGTATCAGATATCGCCCAAAGAGAACAAAACCATGCTTTGATACCACTCTATAACACCCTCATCCCACACTTACCTGAACTAACCGGTCCACCAGGGTAAATATGTGACAAAGAGTTACTATTTTATGACTCAAATCCCCAATTATAGTTAAGGAAGTGAAATCAACAAACCCAAACCAAACTGACCTTCCTCAGGAGCTACAGGACCCCCAAGGGCTAACCAACCATTCTAAGTGCCCAGCCCCTAAGTTAACCTTCATTTTGACTAAGCTAGACCCTTAGTCACTGTTGAAATTTTCAACAAGAAACATTGAAAATGGCAACCAGAAATGGAATCCAGAAAATGGCACCCAGAAATGGTACCATATGAGGCTTCTGATTTAATTTTCCCTTAATTAAATTGGAAGAAATTTTGTAATTTCATCTCATGACAACTTGTATTACTTAAATAAGTCAGGAATTCATTTCATCTCATGACAACTTGTATTAGTTAAATAAGTCAGGAAGACTTAGTTATCTTAGGAATTCAAGTTAGAGGTCAAATAGGAGGCATGTAGAGGACTTCCATGATTTAAGGGGTTCCAGTTAAAGTTATTTGTGAGTTGTAATTAGTTAACTCAAGAAATTGAGTTAAAATCAGTTTAACTAGTTCTAACTGAGGGATGAGCTAGTAATGGTCCTAGTGAATTAAATTGTATTTAATTCACAAGTAGTGATCAATCAGTTAACTAATAATTCACTATAAATAGTTGTTGCATGTCAATTCAAAGGAAGGCCCACTTGAGACTGAGGTTAAATGGAAGAGATCTATTAATTGTACTATTAGAAAATTGTACAGGCCATGCAAGAGGTCATCAGGAAGGCCTTGAAGGATTTCACAATAATTAATTGGTATTTTCCTAATTAATAGGGGCTCAATTATCCCAAGAATGCGTAAGGAAGGCAGGCCAGGTAGAGGCAAGAAACAGGTTAAATATTGGACCAAACTTTATTTTATTGCAAGCCATATCCAAGCTAGATTAGAGTGAGACAGTCAGCAGCGTGCAGGAATTTTCTCAGTAGAGAAAGAGAATTGAATTGTTTCATGATCTTGACCATATGAAATATAAGGATAGAGGGGTTTTGAGCAGTTTCTTTCCCCAGATACATCTTGTGTTGTGTGATTGATTGTCTCTTTCTCTTACTTTTTATGTGATTGTGCGATCGTATTTTATTTCCACAAAAGTAGAAGGATTTAGTATCTTGTTTTAGTACATTACAAGATTAGTTTGAATCTCATTGTTATATTTTCTACATGGTATCAAAGCGCCAGGAATCGAATAAGAAGAGAATAACATAGTTTGTTTTGATCAAGTTCAAATTTGCAGATTCATTCTTTAGGATCCGACACTATATCAAGATGTATTTCAATGGTTTGAGACTTGAATATGCACTTGAGGGAAATTTGAATTACATAGCATGGAAGGAGTTGTTAGTGTCACTTTTATGTACTGTCACCAGAGATGAACATGAGCTCTTACTATGTCTGGTTTTGTTAGATGTTTTTCACATGATGATCAGCATAAAACATGTCACAAGTGTGTCCATCAGAAGAAGCTCAGAAAAATATTTCCAACGGTATATCACACTCCCATAACCGGCTCCCGGATTAGAAGATATGATCGAAATGAATGAGTGATTCTTGGTTATGCATGTTTTGAGGTTAGTTGTTGCACACAATGACAAGTTTAGTAAAAAATCAGTTTGTGAAATAATGGTAAGGAATTTTTCAAAATTGAAAGAGGTTTTTGTTAATCACATACAAAATAACAAAAACCTCCTTCAGTTTATGCACATGTGCTACTATGTGGGAGCTATATAGTGATATTTTGAGCCTACATTAAAACAAAGCAAATTTTTCATAGTTTTTATTGTTTTAGTTATTTTAGTGTGGGGCCATTTTACAACATATGGAAAGTAATTTTTCAAAACCCAAGGAGGTTTTTGTTAACCACAAGCCATATAACAAACACCGCTTTCATTTTATTCACAGGTGTCACGAATTGGGATATGTGACTAGATCTTTACAGCTCATTTTCACAAATTTAAATTTTTAATGATTTTCTGTTTTAGAGATGATTTTGTGGAACAGATTGTGAGCAACTGGAAACGAATTTCCCAAATTTGAGAGAGGTTTTTCTCCAACATGACCTTATCTACAAAAACCTCTTTCAGTTTTGTAACAGGTGCTATGGTTTAGGAGATACGAGTTCATCTTCAACACCTATTTTCAGAAATTCGGCCCAAGTTTAATGTAACTGATTCTATTTTTAAGAAAATGGTTGAAACAGCTCCTAGAATGATGAGCTCGACCCCTAGAGGCATGGGAATGGGTTAGGATGGTCTATATATTGTATTTTCTGAGACATTTTTAGGGTTGGATACTTGGGAAAATTTTGGCACCTCATTGTACATCCATTTTCAATTTTTGGCAAAGGAAAGACTAGAGTTTTGCAGCACTTGTTGGGATCCTTGTGGCTTCTAAGTTTTGATGATGTTTCTTCTCATGTTATTGTAAGTTTCATTAATGCTATATGTATGCCATCCTTCTCTATGCTTCTGAATTAAACAAATGAGTATTCGAGGTAGAATTCATTGATTTGCTGGTGCTCTGCCTTAGACTTTTGTTTAGTTTTATATGTTTTCGTCAGTTTGAAGAGGATCCTTGTACTCTCTTTCCCTCTTCAGCTCCTCAGTAGTCTTTTCTATCCATTCATTCGATCTTAGACATCAAAGTCATTGCCTACCCTGCCCTAACTTGAACTCTGCAAGATCTGGCCTCATCCCCAAGCCTAAAAATTGTTTTTCCCTTTTTTCAACAAAAACCCCTAAAAATAAAAATCAAACCCTCCCATTTTTTTATCTAGCCTAAGATCAGTTTTTTTTATCATCATCTCAAGCCCCTTTGAATATCTTCATTGAGATTGACCCGGAGAGAGCCCTCTCCTGTCCTCGTAGGGCTAGCTACGAGGCTGAGCGTGGTTTGGTGTTGTCCTTCTTCTGCCTTATTTCAGCCTAAGGTGGATTTGGGAACTAACATAGTGGCGACCATACTGGGGAGAAAATGGTTTGCTTGTTGGTGTTATTTGTTTCATAAGTTATAGACAGAGCCTGAAGTCACGACAGGTAGCCTTCGAAACACTTTTTCTATGCATCAGCGAAGTAGATAAACACTGCTTCAGTCAATCTCCGGTCTAGCTTGTGAATGTGACACTCAACTTGTAGATTGTCTTGCCCCAGTACATGTATCAAGTTCAGATCTGATTGTTGATGGTGGACAACGATCAGACATATGAAGGCTGAAACATTCACCTGGCGACTCCAACTCGATCTAGAGATTCCAATGCTCGCTGATCCATTCATGCAATGGTAGGGTATGTGGCAAACCCTGCGCTTTGTGAAGCTTTAAAAGAAGTTAGATATCAGTTAGTGGGTTTTGAAATTGATGAAGCATTTTTCATTGCCATTGTTTGGTCAATTTAGTGTGTCCTAAATTGCTGCATTTAATTGTCAATCCGGGAATCGTAAGCTGATGAAGTGCGGCGCACTATATGTGCAAGATAACCTCTTTCTTATCTTTTTGTCGTTTATGGTCTTTCTAAGGTGAAATGGAAATTCTAAAGTGAGAAACAATCTTGGTTATAATTGTTCAAGGAAGTGATATCCCCTATAATGACATATTGTATATAATTCTCTACATGGAATGAGAGCGAGAATTTTTGGGTGCGCGAGTTTGTAGGGAATATCTGAAATTTTTTGGTGAAATATTTTCAGAAAAAAATAGCATATTTGGATTCCTTGTGAAAAAATACCCAAATTGAAAAAAAAAATCGGTCGAATCGGAGCTCGGATGAGGGAGATATCATCGATTTAAAATCAGCTCTTTTGTTAGAAAATTTTGCGACGGCGGGACAATTGCAATGTGCGCGAGCCAAGAATCTACATGCACTGAGGTACAAGATGCATGCAAAGCTTTGAGGAGCAAAGCAAAGGTTAGTGACTTGGTGGTTGAGAGGGAGCCTCTCAACATGCAGCGTGAGAAGCAGTCTCGGAAGGTTGTGGAGCAGCCACAACTGGAGATGCAGAAGAATCTTTATAGATTTGAAGTAGATGGGATTTCTACGGAGCTTCCTACTGTTGGGAAGCGGAAGGAAGACATGCAACTGATGCTTGAGAGGGAGAAAGTTTTGCATGCAAGTAAGAGTGAACCTCGGGATGTGGAGCAGCCACAAGATGAGGATCATGGAGTGGAAGAAACCACTCATGCAGAGAAATTTCGTGCCAGATGGGCAGAGGGAGTGCATGCAGCTATACCACCAGGTGTGAGGTGGGGCGACATGCATGAATAATCCCAAGAGGAGATTTTTGGGCAGGATTCATGAGATGGTGTGGATCTCATGAGTTGAACCTAGCTATGATGTGCCCACAACGTAGTAGTAGCAGATCAGTTGGATTGATGCAGGCAGATAAAAGTGACAGTGTTGGATACTGGAGCGCGGATCAGAGTTGACAGCAAGTGCAGAGTGCATGGGTGCAAGAGTTCAACAGCGCAGTGGTTCCTGATGACATGTGCAGTTGGTACCAGCAGAAGTCGAAGAATTTGATGATCGAACCTTTGTAGAGGTTCCAGTACCTGAGAGTAAAATCTAGTTTGGGGCTGTTAAATCTAGTATGTTCTATATTTCTTACATTTCTGCCCTCCTATTTTTCTTTCCAATCAAGGTTTATAAAATAACATGAGAAGCAACATGAGACTTGGAACAATCATTTTCATTATCTATATGGAAGGCAAGAAGGATTATATCCCCTTAAGCTTAAGCTTATGTAGTTTGTCAATTTTTATCATATATTTTTTGGTAAGTGTTGAAGATTGCAACAAGAAATAGTGAAGGAGGCATCCTCAAACATCTTTCCTGATCCTAGTTGGAAAGTGATCACCTAAACTAGGTGGAGGCCACACAGGTGATTTTTGTCGCAAAGTCTATTTTTAGACTATGTCTATTTTTAGACATATGGATCATATTCTATGAGTTGCGGGATGCTATTTGTTGATGGTTGGTCAAGTTGGAAAAATAGATGGACTTCTATTTTTAGACATATTGGGTGGAATCTATTTTTAGATTGCCAGTGTAAAAATAGATATGTCAAATATTATTAGCTCTTAATAATATTTGGACTATAAACATTATCTTATTCTCTTGAAGCACTTCAATTAAGTGCACAGATGTGGCACAGGAGCTGATAGAAGGAATTACGCTATTCTTCGAGGGTCACATGGAGCTATTTGCGGAGATGATAGTTAGAACTCATGTGACGAGGCTTATGGAGTTGATTGAGGAAGTTAATGGAGTTGTGTTCGTTTAACTAATTCAAACACAGTTGAAGTTAAACATAGTTGAGCTAGTTGTATCTAGTCTAACCGATTGATACACTAGTGAGAGTGGTGTGAATTAATTATTAATTAATTCACTAATTATAAACTCATTAATCAACTAAAGAATACATCAGTTAACTTCAGTGCATGGACAGTTTCAGTGGAGACCAGTGCAGAAATAGGTGAAAGAGCAAGTTAACTATCGGTTGTGACTATACTATTGCTATTTGCAACACACAGATGGGTGGAGTAACCCATGAGGATTACGCAGTTCAGGCTGGGTGGTTTATCTATATAAAGAGGCCATCCCATAGCTTGAAAACGCAATTCAGGTTGGCTATCAAGTGGCTAAAGGTTGGAGCATGAGTTTTGCTAGATCTAGCTTGATAGTGTGTAGCAAGGGAGGTAGTGAATGAGAGATTGCAAAGAGCTTTGTACTATGATTGTTACATGATCTCCATGACATGTATAATATACAGATAGTTGGGGGTTTTCAGCTTTAAGATTTCCCATGAAATACTGTGTTCATATGTGTGAATTTTTATGGCTTTAATGTGTGCATGCAATTGATTTTATTTCCGCATGTGATGATTAATGCGTAGAAGAGATTTTGTATTATGCATGAAGCTAAAATAGTGTGTGATCAGGAGAATCTCGATGGATAACATATCAGTTATTCAAATTTCTACATGGTATCAGAGCGATATTGATCATTGGAGCAATTGCAAGACATTGAAGCGGTTGAGTTTTGGGATAAACTCAAGAAACATAAAGATGGAGAAAGCCGGAATTGCCACAAATCCCAAAGAAGAAGAAGAACAAGGAGGCTGCTGGAACTGCAGCTGGAGAGGCCTTAGCCTCACAGTTTGAGCTGGATTTTTCGCTGATTGCATGCTTGGCCTCAAGTATGATGGATTCAGTGTGGTTCTTGGACAGTGGTGCTTCCTTTCACATGACGGGAGATGTGAATCTTTTCAGTGACTTGGTGGAGAAAGATCTCCAGTTGCATGTTGAGTTGGGCGACAATGGACGATACAATGCGACCGGCATTGGTACCATAACCTTTCGAGGAGTCCAACCTATTCTTTTACAAGATGTATCAGATGTACTGTGCTCCAATAAAAAAGAATCCGATCTCGCCGCAATGTTAGAGGATAAAGGGTATGAAGTTGTCTTTAGAGAAGGAAAATTTTCTCCTTCGCACAAGGCAACGTGGACAAGTCAAGAAGGTTGGGATTCGGCAAAAAATCTCTGGCGACTTGAAGTAGATGGGATACCTGCCTTAGGCCCACCGTTGGGAAGCTTGACAGAAAGAGATGCAATTACGTTGAGAGACTGTTTGCTGCAGGCGATAGTGAACCCCGGGATGTGGAGCAGCTAAAAGAGGATCATGGAGTGGAAGAGACCACTCATGCGCAGAAATTTCATGCCGTATGGGGAGAGAGGCATGCGCCTATACCACTGTGTGGGAGAGGTGGGCGAAGGCGTTAGGTCCCTATATCACTAGTATAGCTCCTTATTATTGTTAGTGTAAACCCCTTATTGTTATTATTGTACCCTTGTAACCCCCATTTTGTTATTATTGTGCCCTTAAATTATTATTGTTAGGTCGGCTAGGATTACATTGTGGCCCACTAGGATTACATTATGGCCTCATGGACTCCTATATATAGAAAGGAGGTTTTGTGAATTGTATCATCCAAGAATTGTTCATTCATGTAATGTATTGGAGGTTGCCCCCTCGAAGTGGCTTATTTCTAAGGCATTGATATCTCTTTTCTTCTCTTTTTGGAGTTGGTTACACAACATTTGGTATCAGAGCCTTGGGATTCTAGGGTTTCGCTGCTCCAAACAGGTCATCGTGGCATTTTCGCCATAACTTTTTTTCTACGAAGTTTCAGAAGCTGAAATTTTTAGGGTGCGAAGCTGAAATCCTGAGGAATATTGTCTAAAAATGTCAGAGCTTGGTTCGCAATATTTTCGGAGATATCATCTGTGGAAGTTAGGCCTTTTTTTCAAGCTCCTAAACAGGTCATCGTGGCATTTTCGCTATAAAAAGTTTTCTACGCAGGTTCAGAATCTGAAATTTGTATGGTGCGAAGCTGAAATCCTGAGGAAATTCATCAAAAAATTTCAGAACTTGGTTCGCAATATTTGTGGAGATATCATCAATAACTCTCTCTCTGGAGATTGGATTGGAGTGCCGTCAAAAGTGGTCGCAAGTACACGGCCTGTAGTTTCTTGGATATCAATTTCAGAGACAAAAAACAAAACAGTGACATGTGGCAAGTCGTACAAGTTCGCTCTACTGAACTAGTCCAAAATTAGGTCATTGTGGGAGATTGGACACAAATTTGTCTTGGAGAATCCAAATCAGGTCAGACCTGTGGCATTTGAAAGAAGCTTCAGAGGGCTACTACAGGGCTAAATTTGAGATATCGAAGATTTTCAATTACAGAGATAATTCAATTTCAATATCGAGCTCCTAAAAGCTAGTAAAAGGTGTGTATTTTTTTTTTCCGAATTACATAAGTCTTGTTTGAAGAATCAAGTTGAATTCATTCTAAGGGAAACTTGTAGAATAGATATCAATATTGGATTTTAAAATGGCCCCTAAAAAGAATTCAACACCTATTAAGCCTTCAGAAGGCTCTACTATGACTCATGAAGATGAAGAATTGCAACATGATCTATCAAAATTACAAGAGCAAATGCAACAGTTTTCACTCTCGCAAAGAGCAACAAAAAATGAAATGGAAGTTTTGAAGAAAGGCATGGAAGTGAAGATGGATGGTTTGAAGAAAGGCATGGAAGCTAAAATGGATGGCGTGGAAGCTAAGATGGATGGCGTGGAAGCTAAGATGGATGACATGAAAGACAACATGGAAAACATGAAGAGTGATCTAAAAGCATACATGGAAGGCTTGATGACAAGCTTAAAACCGGAAATGATTCCTAATGGAGGAAATATAGGAGAAGAAACTCATGATGAGAACAAAATAAATGTTAATCATGATTTCATAAACTCGAATGTTGGCGGGAAGAACCACCATATTCCAAAAATGGATATGAAGAAGTTTGATGGAAAGGATCCGGTAACATGGATACTACAGATGGAGCAATATTTTGATCTCCATAACGTTCAAAACACACAAAAGGTATGCATTGCAACTTTACATTTAGAACAAAATACATTTTTATGGTATCAATGGCTTTTCTCCCGTAAAAAAATTGTCACTTGGTCAATTTTTACGGAGGAAATGATAGCACATTATGAGGATACAAAGAGCAACACCTTCTTTACCCAATTGATAAATCTCAAACAAAAGGGTTTAGTGTGGCAGCACATTGAGGACTTCCAAAAATTGAATATAAGGGTAACTGATCTTACAGAGGAACACAGGATTGATCTCTTCCTAGGCACTTTAAAGGATAACATCCAACATGAAGTTCGCGTTTGGAACCTGATTCATTGGAGAAGGCATTCAGGTTGGCAAGAAAAGTTGAATGTAAAATTATGGCGACAAGGAAGCCTACCACTCAATTCTATAAAGAAGGAAGTGTTTCTACTCCTAGATTTCCACAACCTACAAGGTTGACACCACAACAATTGGAAGAAAAAGAGCAAAAGGGCTTTGCTACAGTTGTGATAGCAAATACACTAAAGGTCATAAGTGTGCTGAAAAGAAATTATTTTACATAGATTGTGAAGAAGAAGAAGAAAATGAACAAGAAGAGGATATACACCAGGAACCAGCCCTAGAAGAGGAAGAAATGAATCGGACCATATCGTGTAATGCACTGGCAGGAATTACCACTCCTCAAACTCTCAAGATAGAAGGACATATCAAGAAGAAAAAGGTAATAGTGTTGATTGATTCAGTAGCACCCATAATTTTATTCATTGTAAGGTAGCCAAGGAATTAAATTGTTTCCTATACCCAGCACCAGAATGTCAAGTGATGGTTGCAAATGGAGGAAATATAAATTTCTTTGGAAAATGCCATAATATCAAGCTAACCATGGGGGAATATGTATCGACTAGTCCAATGCTTTCCATTCCTATGGGAGGTGCTGATGTTGTACTAGGAGTACAATGGTTACAATCTTTGGGGACGGTAGCTTTTAATTTTCAAGAACTTTTCTTGAAATTGTTTTCAGAAGGAAAGGAAGTCGAATTACGGGGTATTAAAGGGAATCCGGGAAGGATAATAAGCTCTAATGTCATGACAAAGCTTCTAAAGAAAGAACAACGAGGCGTAATTGCACAATTATGCTCACTAGAAGTTCCAACATCAAAATCTTCTATTTCTGCAGATCTCCAACAAGTCTTGGACAATCATTCCAAGGTGTTTGAAACTCCCAAAGGACTCCCACCTATTCGTGATCATGATCATGCTATTCATTTGATTCCAGGAAGTGTTCCTCCAAACATCAGGCCTTATAGATATCCTTACTTTTAAAAGAGCGAAATTGAACGTATGATTGCAGAAATGTTAGAGGCGGGTATAATTCAACCTAGTCAAAGTTCTTTCTCTGCTCCTGTAGTATTGGTACACAAGAAGGATGGATCATGGCTAATGTGTCCAGATTATAGGGAGCTCAATAAGCTCACCATTAAAGACAAATTTCCCATTCCTGTGATTGATGAATTACTGGATGAATTACATGGAGCAATTTATTTTACCAAGTTGGATCTTCGTTCAGGATATCATCAAATTAGAATGAAGACTGAAGATATTCCAAAAATAGCATTTCGAACTCATGAGGGTCATTATGAATTTTTGGTCATGCCTTTTGGCCTTACCAATGCACCTTCGACATTTCAAGGGTTGATGAATTCCATTTTCAAACCCTTCTTTAGAAAATTTGTGCTAGTATTTTTTGATGATATACTAATCTACAGCAGGTCTTGGAAGGATCATGTTGAACATGTTGACAGGGTGCTCAAACTATTGCAGGAAAAACAATTATATGCAAAAACATCCAAATGTTTCTTTGGAGTACAAGAGGTGGAATATCTGGGTCATATTGTATCTCACGAGGGTGTTAAAGTAGACCCTAACAAAATTAAAGCTATTAAGGAATGGAAAGTCCCCACAACCATAAAGCAGTTGCGAGGATTTCTCAAGTTAACAGGGTATTATCGCAAGTTTGTTAAGAATTATGGGAGAATAGCAGCACCTCTAACAACATTATTGAAGAAAGATGCATTTTCATGGACTCCTGAAGCAACCAAGGCCTTTGAACGTCTTAAAGAGGCAATGTGCCTAGCACCGGTCTTAGCTACACCAGACTTCACAAAAACCTTTATTGTGGAA
Source organism: Pinus albicaulis (assembly GCA_034641835.2). Classification (NCBI taxonomy): domain Eukaryota; kingdom Viridiplantae; phylum Streptophyta; class Pinopsida; order Pinales; family Pinaceae; genus Pinus; species Pinus albicaulis. The sequence continues at coordinate 299,200,376 of CM076573.1, forward strand.
TGTGATGCCTCAGAAAATGGAATTGGTGCAGTTTTAATGCAGGAAGGAAGACCCATTGCTTTTGAAAGTCGTCCAATCAAAGGAAAGTATTTACAGAAACCTATTTATGAGAAGTAAATGTTAGCAATACTGCATGCACTAAAGAAATGGCGAACTTACCTAATGGGAAGACACTTCAAGGTAAAAACTGATCATGATAGTCTTAAACACTTTGGAACAAAGACTATCTTCAAAAGAGCAACAAAAATGGGTCACAAAGATGTTGGGTTATGACTTTGAAATAATCTACAAAAAAGGAAAGCTTAATGTTGTTGCAGATGCACTTTCAAGAAAGAATGAAGAGGTGGAAGCATTGCTTTGTGCCATTTCTATTATCCAACCAGATTGGATAACTGAAGCAAGAGATGAATGGAAGAAGGACAAAGATGTATGGATACTCATTCAAAATTTGCAGCAAGATCCTAGTACATCCTATACATTTAGTTGGAAAAATGATTCCTTATGGTACAAAGATCGCTTATATCTTTGTAAGAATTCCCAACTAAAACAAAATATTCTTCTGGAATTGCACACTTCTCCTTTAGGAGGACACTCAGGATTTTTAAAAACTTACCACATGGTGAAGAAAGAATTTTTTTGGGATGGCCTTAAATCTGATATTCAAAAGTTTGTGGCAGAATGTTTGGTTTGCCAGCAGAATAAAGTGGAAACAATTAAGACCCCGGGACTTCTACAACCTTTATCCATTCCAAGTCAACGTTGGGAGGAGATTTCAATGGATTTTATCACAAGTTTACCCAAGTCCGAAGGAAAGAGTGTCATCATGGTGGTAGTTGATAGACTTACCAAGTATGCACACTTTTGTGCATTATCTCATCCATTTAAAGCAAGTATAGTTGCTACTACATTTATGGACAGAATTCAAAAGCTACATGGAAGCCCAAGGGTTATTGTGAGCGACAGAGATCCCATTTTTACCGGAAATTTTTGGATGGAGTTATTTTCTTGTTTGGGTACTCAATTAGCTCATAGCTCATCTTATCATCCTCAATCTGATGGTCAAACTGAGATAGTAAATAAATGCTTGGAAGGATATCTTCGTTGTTTTGTATCTGATAAACAAACACAATGGGTCAAGTGGTTACCTCTCGCTGAATGGTGGTATAACACTTCCTTCCATACTGCAGCAAAAATGACCCCATTTATGGCACTTTATGGATATCATCCACTATCCATCACATCATCTTTAAGGGAAAATTCGAAGGTTCAAGCAGTGGAAGATCACATCGAGCATCAGCAAGAAGTTCTCCAACTCTTAAAGGATAACCTGAATTTGGCACAAAATCGAATGAAAGAACAGGCAGATCAACATCGCAGCGAGAGAAGCTTGATGTAGGAGATTGGGTATTTTTACGGCTACAACCATATAAACAAATGTCCCTCAAGCAAGCTAAGAAGGATAATAAATTATCGCCAAAGTACTATGGTCCTTACAAGGTGTTGCAAAAGATTGGTACTATGGCATACAAATTGGAGCTTCTTGCTTCTTCACGAGTGCATCCAATTTTCCATGTTTCATGTTTAAAGAAGGTTATAGGTGAAAATCTTCCAGTTCAAACAATATTGCCAGAACTTGATGAGGAAGGAAAAATCATATTGGAACCTGAAGCGGTCATGGAAATAAGAACTCGACAACTACGGAATCGATCAATTTCAGAGTATCTCATCAAGTGGAAGAACTTACCCACTGAAGATTCTACATGGGAGGATGAGAATTTTATACAGAAGCACCCAGAGCTACTCAAGCGTTGAGGACAACACTTTTTTGAAGGAGAGGGCATGTTAGGTCCCTATATTACTAGTATAGTCCCTTATTGTTGTTAGTGTAACCCCCTTATTGTTATTATTGTACCCTTGTAACCCCCATTTTGTTATTATTGTGCCCTTAAATTATTATTGTTAGGTCGGCTAGGATTACATTGTGGCTCACTAGGATTACATTATGGCCCCATGGACTCCTATATATAGAAAGGAGGTTTTGTAAATTGTATCATCCAAGAATTGTTCATTCATGTAATGTATTGGAGGTTGCCCCCTCGAAGTGGCTTATTTCTAAGGCGTTGATATCTCTTTTCTTCTCTTTTTGGAGTTGGTTACACAACACGACATGCATGATTGATCCCAAGAGGAGATTTCAGGGCAGGATTCATGGAGATGGTGTGGATCTCATGAATTGAACCTGGCTACGAGGTGCCCACAGTGCAGCAGTAGCAAGGATCAGTTGGATTGATGCAGGCAGATCAAAGTGACAGTGTCGGATATTGGAGCACAGATCAGAGTTGATAGCAAGTGCAGAGTGCATGGGTGCAAGAGTTCAACAACGCAGTGGTTCCTGATGACATGTGCAGTTAGCCAAGCAGAAGTCGAAGGCTTTGATGATAGATGCTAGATACATCAAGACTGATTGATTTTTTTGGAGCCTATTTAGTTTCAGAGGAGTTGTGGAGCAGATGCATGGAGTTGCATGGCGCTTGTGGAGGTTGCAGGGCAAATGCATGGAGTTGCATGTCGCATGCAAAGACAGTCATTTCTTGTTGAGAGGGAGTGTTGAAGATTGCAACAAGAAACAGTGAAGGAGGCATCCTGAAACATCTTTCCTGATCCTAGTTGGAAAGTGATCACCTAAACTAGGTGGAGGCCACATAGGTGATTTTTGTCGCAAAGTCTATTTTTAGACTATGTCTATTTTTAGACATATGGATCATATTCTATGAGTTACGAGATGCTATTTGTGGATGGTTGGTCAAGTTGGAAAAATAGATGGACTTCTATTTTTAGACATATTGGGTGGAATCTATTTTTAGATTGTCAGTGTAAAAATAGATATGTCAAATATTATTAGCTCTTAATAATATTTGGACTATAAACATTATCTTATTCTCTTGAAGCACTTCAATTAAGTGCACAGATGTGGCACAGGAGCTGACAAAAGGAATTACGCTATTCCTGAGGGTTCAGTGGAGCTATTGCATGGAGACTTTAGTTAGAACTCATGTGACAGAGTTTGGTGGAGTTGATTGAGGAAGTTAATGGGGTTGTGTTCAGTTTAACTAATCTAAACATAGTTGAGCTAGTTTTATCTAGTCTAACTGATTGATACACTAGTGAGAGTGGTGTGAATTAATTATCAATTAATTCACTAATTATTAACTCATTAATCAACTAAAGAATACATCAGTTAACTACAGTGCATGGACAGTTTCAGTGGAGACCAGTGTAGAAATAGGTGAAAGAGCAGGTTAACTATCGGTTGTGACTATACTATTGCTATTTGCAACACACAGATGGGTGGAGTAACCCATGAGGATTGCGCAGTTCAGGCTGGGTGGTTTATCTATATAAAGAGGCCATACCATAGCTTGAAAACGCAATTCAGGTTGGCTATCAAGTGGCTAAAGGTTGGAGCATGAGTTTTGCTAGATCTAGCTTGATAGTGTGTAGCAAGGGAGGTAGTGAATGAGAGCTTGCAAAGAGCTTTGTACTATGATTGTTACATGATCTCCATGACATGTATAATATACAGATAGTTGGGGGTTTTCAGCTTTAAGCTTTTCCATGAAATACTGTGTTCATATGTGTGAATTTTTATGGCTTTAATGTGTGCATGCAATTTATTTTATTTCCGCATGTGATGATTAATGCGTAGAAGAGATTCTGTATTATGCATGAAGCTAAAATAGTGTGTGATCAGGAGAATCTCGGTGGATAACATATCAGTTATTCAAATTTCTACAGTAAGGGTAAATTTTTTTTTATCTATAGTACAAGTCATGAGTTCCCCAATTTTACCTTATGTAAAGCATGATTCTAGGATTACTACAATTTGTACTTGGTTTTTTAAGAATATATCAAATAAATTTTTTGAGAAGAAAATATGGCTTGTTCCTTAGTATTTGGCACTTAGAATTTCCATAACGCTTATAACCCCATCCTTACAATTTTTATAATTTCCATGATGATACATTTGAATTTCCTTCCCCATATTTCTTGTTAATGATTATAACCTTAAAATGGCTAGTATTGGTTTGTCATCATCATCTCAAAATGACCTAGCAGATGAAAATTTACCATGTCAGTCATCATCACTTCACACCATCTCATACATGACCCCTTCTACATATTATATGCATGAATTTTTGGCATGTCATCCTCTCTACCTATCCCATGAATGATTGTGACAACAGTTGAATAAAATACAATTTATAAGCAGAGGATAGTTTCTAGTTTGTCCTCCTCCATCCGCCCCATAGCTAGTGATTTCTCAATTTTCCACTTCCAACTTTCTATTCTCGAAATTCATTAGCAGCTAATTTTATCGATAGCCACACCACACTACATTAATGAACTCTACGTTGTTTGTTATTGTAAAGTCCAATAAAAAACAATGTTAATTGAGTTTAGTAGTGTATATCACAATTTCTTTGACTTCCAGGTGTGTTGTGACTATTAATATAATTAACTACCAAAATGAATTTCCAAAATAAAATGTTGGAAGAGAAAAAATAGGCAATCACTGGATATGGAGTGGGTGGAGGAGGACAAACTTATAGTGATCCCTTCCTTATCAAATTTCCTTTATTCACCTAATGTCACAATCAATCATGGTCTAGGTAGATGGGATGACCTACCATAAATTCAACCATATAATGTGTAGAAGGGTCATATGTAGATGGTGTGAAAAAAATGATTACAAGCATGGTAATTTTTCATTTTTGAGATGATGATTACAAACCAGTGCTAGCCCATTAAAGGTTATAATCATTGGTGTCTAATGTGGGGTGGACAATTTAAATCAAGTTCGTATCAAAGTACAATTTAGCTCATTTTAGTCAAGGTTAGTTAGAAGAATTAGCTATTGGTTTTTGCCTTCAATTTTCTCTGAAAATGAATGTGTACGTGCTTTTGAGAGACATTAGAAGAATAAGGTCTAAATTTTTGATGAAAATGTCCTATGAAAGTAAAGGGTTTTAAAGGCAAGCAATGTACAAGGCATAGTTGAGCCAAATGTTCTTCAAGAAGGGCCTAATTATTTGGGTCTTGGTTATGGAAAACATTGAAAATGCTCCAAAGCCAAGGAGGCACATGAAGCTGTTCCAAGAAGGAATTTTATTTCGTGTTCATTACCTCAAGCTTGTGAAGTTTGTGTTCATGATGAATGGAACATGTACATAGTTTACCTTAAAGTTGTTGTGTTTTACGGATATTAAAATGAAAAACTTCTATTTAGATCCATTCCAGAGATTGACTGCAGGGGCATTTACTAGATATGTCACCTTTCATAAAAGATGAGATCCAGAGGCTACCTGGCCCTTTACAGACTCTGCCTATAGAACTTGTAGAAGTAAACACTAAAGGCATTAACAATATCAAAGAACGTTTTCATGCTCATACATGGGAATGTGTCTCTTTCCCTACGCAAAAAAATAGTTCTTGAGGTAGTTAATCTTCATAGACATGTCATCAAGCAAGTCAATGTGATCATCCCTCCTTCCCTCCCTTGTAAAATAATTATGTTTTTCGGGTCAGAAAGCCAAAATATGGAGACAATTATCACCAAATCCAACGTACGATTATGCATGATGGAGAATCTCTAGCGCTTTCCCTTGTTAATATATTTAATAATCTCAATATTTATTTAAAAGTATCAATAGTATTTCGATGACATCACATTGTTCAAATCTCATGGTCGAAATACTATTGATACTTTTAAATAAATATTGAGATTATTAAATATATTAACAAGGGAAAGCACGATTATATAATTTAAGTTGAAGGCCCATGAGATAAATATGACTTCTATGTGACATTTGTAAATTAAATCATCTATTTGTTTTGTTATATGAACATAAATTGTACACATATCTAAAGAGTCCAAATGCTTATTCAAGACCATATGTAATCCTCATCTAACTTAGCCAGGGATTTGCAATACTATATTTGAGTTGGCTAGCTCCATTTCAAGATATTATGGTTATCCAAGAGGGGATATAAAAAATGAAAAGAAGAATGGAAAAGAGGATTTCATAATCGATGACGGTCAAGATGATTCACATGATGAAGTGCAACTAAAAGAAGCGCCATTGAAATGGTTTGCTGACAGATGGTTAGATTTCTTATCCAATTAAGGCCTAGCATGTATTTTGATGTTTCATGAATTTCTTTGCAAATTCAAAGTATGCTGCATGTTGCATGAAGCAAGATGTTGAAAGTAGAGTTATGTTAGACACACTTAAATGCAACAAATATGGAAATTTGTACATGAGCTCTATTATTTGACTTAAGAGTCGGTTGTTTGAAGAGGCATGTTTTGTCAACTTGTGTTTGGTTGATGGTTTTGTACACCAATATGTAAGAGTACATGGACATATTCACATGATGTGAAATTTTTTTTCTTTGAAGGAGAAAAATGATATGTCAGCGAGCTATGTTTCTTGCATGATGTGTTTTCAGTTTGATGGTTTTGTTTGTGACAAGACGTCACAAGATTTTGCGAAGGTCCACTCTTGAGCGAGAGCCTCATGATTACAACCTATTCGTGAGAATGAAATGGGAGTGCATCCTTATTTTGAAAACAAGTAGGATTCTAAGCTACCTAGGACTCAAACCATCATTTTTAAATTTGAAATATAATGGTGTTGTTTCAATGCCTGAATCCACAACCATAACACATGAAATCACTAATCTAATTACACATGAAATAAATAGTTATTTTCTCCAACATTAAAAATATAACTAAAAACTAAATTCAACATAGTTGAAAGAAAAAGAAGCGCCAGTGAAATGGTTTGCTGACAGATGGTTAGATTTCTTATCCAATTAATTCCTAGCATGTATTTTGATGTTTCATGAATTTCTTTGCAAATTCAAAGTATGGTGCATGTTGCATGAAGCAATACGTTGAAAGTAGAGTTATGTTAGACACACTTAAATGCAACAAATATGGAAATTTGTACATGAGCTCTATTATTTGACTTAAGAGTCAGTTGTTTGAAGAGGCATGTTTTGTCGACTTGTGTTTGGTTGATGGTTTTGTACACCAATATGTAAGAGTATATGGACATATTCACATGATGTGAATTTTTTTTTCTTTGAAGGAGAAAAATGATGTGTTTTCAGTTTGATGGTTTTGTTTGTGACAAGACGTCACAAGATTTTGCGAAGGTCCACTCTTGAGCGAGAGCCTCATGATTACAACCTATTCGTGAGAATCAAATGGGAATGCATCCTTATTTTGAAAACAAGTAGGATTCTAAGCTACCTAGGACTCAAACCATCATTTTTAAATTTGAAATATCATGGTGTGTTGTTTCAATGCCTGAATCCACAACCCTAACACATGAAATCACTAATCTAATTACACATGAAATAAATATTTAATTTCTCCAACATTAAAAATATAACTAAAAACTAAATTCAACATGGTTGAAAGAAAAATAAAATGGAACTTTAAACATTCAATGAAAATTTCTAAATAAGAACATTGAAATTATAAGTTTCTTTCTTACACAGTTTAAGATTTGGGGTGTAAAGTTTTTTTCAAAAATTCTTTTAAACTTTTTGATGCTTCATGTTTCCGCCCAATTATCTATTCCTAATGTATTGCAATAACTGTTAGTTAATTAAACAATCATAAACCATTTCAATCTTCTTTCCTTTTATGTCTTTAAAATATCAAGATAAGGAAAAAAAAACTTTAAAATATCATACATCAATCAATCAGAAAACATATCAACTCAACCAGAGCCAACATGGAGATATCATTCTATAGTATGTACCATTCAAACATGAGCATCAAGTACATGTCCAACAAAAGAGAATTGACCAAAATCAACCCAAATGTTTCTCCAAAGAAAAGCATTGCAGTATGCTAGATTTGTAATAAATTCAAAAAAATTAAATATTACTTGAAATATGAATTTGGATGTGAAATAATCATAGCTAAATGCGAAAACAAAAATTATATATTTGTTTTAACTCCAATGTACTATGGGGTTTAAATCTATGATACTATGGGAAATAGAGATCTATCCAAAAAGTATTTCTTTCAATATCAGTATAAATATACATAAAGTCTTGAATATTCTACAATTTAATGAAACAATAATTAATAATCCATCTTTGAAACCATCTAAACAATAAGGAAATAACACATATGTGGAAACCAACAAGCACCATCAATTTACCAACCAACCAAATCCCCACTGATGGCAAGGGTTAGGCTGTTACATTTTATCTACATATAACCCAAATGATTTGGTTGTCCTTTGTGCTACTTCTTAGAAAAATTGCAAGATGAAAGTTAAGGAAATTCATGATTGCGAAATTCTAGGTGTCCAAGAGGTGTAAGAAAAAGGAATAAAATAAAATAAAATAAAAATAATTTAGCTCCCAAGGTCTCCAACGAGAAACCAAAGCATATTTCTTTGTCAAGTTTGTCCTTAGAAAAGCTACAACATGAAAGCACGAGAAATTCACAATTACAAGATTCTAGGTGTCCAAGAGCTTAAAGGATAAAAAATAATGTAAAAAACTGAAAACTTGAACTCGTAAGGTGTACAACAGGGAAACAAAGTATATTTATCAAGGCCATTTTGTACTTAGAAGAGAAGCAAGATGAAAATAGAGAAGATTCACAATTTCAAGATTGTAGGTGTCCAAGAGCTTAAACAAAAAACTCAAGTTCCGAAGGTCTACAGAAGGCATGAGAGGCTTAATATTAAGCAAAAATAACCACCAAATATCTTCCTTGAGAAAAAAAAATAAAGGAAATAAAGAGTCACCAAATAACTAAAACATTGTTGTTTTGTGGAACCAAGATATAGTCAACAATATAAGTGCTACACAAAAACAAATGTAAACACAATGGAAAACTGAAACATATCTCACTATCAAATTCGTGAATTCTTATTTTAAGATGGTAGAACTTAAGTCTCAATTGTAATTGGATTCTTTCTAAAGTGTAATTCCAAACTCATTAAGCATACTAGGTGACCAAATTTTTAAAGTAACTTGAGATTCACAACAAGAGATACACAACATGCACCACAATACACAATGTGCCCTTGTAGATAAGGATTTAGACAAATATACTTCAACAAGGATGGAATCAACCTTAAAAAAGAATGATATAATGGAAGCAATATATCAATACTAGTGTCCTTTTTCATTCCTTAATAGCTATGATGACCAGAAACTTGAAATGCTAGAGATTTTAGCACTTGAGTATGGAATAGACCAAAAAATTATTGACCGCAATTGTTTGGTGACCTTCAACTTTATGGAAAATGTAGGACTACAGGGAAGTTCTCTTTGCACATGAAAGATGTAATTTCATTCCAATTACCGATAAATAATATGTTTTATTTCTGAAATTAAAAAAATAAAAATAAAATATATATAATATGTTTTATTTCTGAAATTAAAAAAATAAAAATAATATATATATATATATATATATATATATATATATATATATATATATATGTCCAATGAATGACCACAAGGTTGGTCAATAGGATTCAAAAGTATAGACAATGTGATTGCATATTTATATTTCAAATTAAAATCAAAATTTTATAAAGTGCCTAAATCTTCTTCAAAGATTAACATTTCTAAGATTAGTGGAATCACTAAACAACATCATAAAAATATAACAATAGAATAGTGCACATGCTTTTATTCTATGGTTATCCCTCTATCCTTGTAACCTAGATCTATTTAAACATTAGCAGTTTTAGGAGGAGATCCCATGTCAGGTCTAACTTTGAATATGAGTTGTACAAGGACTAACTAACTAACGTACATATGTGAGAAAGAGATTAACAAGACGTATATAAATGAAAAATTAAGACAAGGGAAAAGCAGAGTAAGACATGAGAAGAGTAAGAAAACGCTAGAGCAGAGTAGAGTAAGACATGAGAAGAGTAAGAAAACGCTAGAGCAGAGTAGAGTAATACAAGAGAAGAGTAAGAAAAGGCTAGAGTAGCGCATGTTTATAGAAATTCAATCCAGAATTAGATCCATTTTAATTTGGATCTTGAGACAGAAGTCGATCTCAAATATGAAAAATATATATGTAACAGGTTGTAGGTATTCCATTCTTAAAACCATCTTATAGTATAAAAAACCATCTTATACGAGAAAAATTAATGCTTTCCTTTTATAATGGGAACACAAACACAATATATATTAATATAGTCCAAATCTAATGAAAAAATTCCCTTATTTTTCCAATAGAAACAAAAACAATAGAAATATAGTTCAAATCTCATGAAAAAATTGTGAGAAAAAACAAAACAGTATCAATACAGTCCAAATCTACAAAGTTGTGATGCAAGTTGTTTATCAATGCAGTCCAAATCTACAAAGTTGTGATGCAAGTTGTCTGTAGTGCAGCCCAATGCAACATTGTGATGAAACTTTACAATACTTTCTATCCAACATTACTTCAATGCAAAAAAATGCAGGTTTGTAATATTGATCTATTGTAATACTGAGCTAAATGTAAAGAAATGCAGGTTTGTAATACTGAGCTAAATGCAAAAAAATGCAGGTTTGTCATACTAGGCTAATGATCCAAAATTGTGATGAAGGTTTGTAATACTCAACTAACCACAATTTTCTTCTTAGTATGACATACTCCCCACCACACGAAGGTTTGTTATATTTAATTTTTGAGCAATAAAATGTCTATCTCAAGGTGCTTATAACGTTTTTTTTTCTTGCAGGTGTGCAGGATAATTCTCAGAGATTATTTTTGACATTGTGGAGCTAATAGCAGAAAATGTTAACATTCACGCCAGATGGAATCTATTAATTTCTATTCAATGTGGCAACTGTTACTGTTGATTATGCCATATCGTTAACACGTTCATTAAACCCTGGTTCTGTCTTAGAAATGGGCCATTTTTCATTTCTTTTAAATCTAGAGAAGTAAAAACAGACATGACGAACATACCCGGACAGCAATACGAGACGGATAGGACGAACATACCCAGACAGGACGAACACCAGCGCGGCAAGAAGAGCGCGGATGGGACGGACAAGATGAACACCAGCGCGGCAGGAAGAGCACGGACGGGACGGATAGGACGAACACCAGCGCGAACACAACAGCAGCCACAGGAACAGTAAATGCACCAACAATGAACTCGGTAAACCATAACATTTTGCGGGCGATTTATTTATAGAAAATAGTTCGGCCGAACTCTCTTAAAAGTAAAAGTTCGGCCGAACTTTTGTTGTCGGTTTTCCAATCTCCGGCAAAAATTCTGTTTGCTTGCGCCGTTCGTGTGCCGTCAGCCTAAACGGAATCAAAAGTTCAGCTGAACTTTCTAAGAAAGTTCGGCCGAACTTTATAAAATGTTCGGCCGAACTATTGCCGAAAAAAAATTTCTACCCCCGATTCTCACAAAAGTGTAACCCAGCTTCACGTATTTACCCTTATATGGTATTGTTATTTCTAGGCCTAATATTTCCATCACAACCTTTGGCATGAGATTATGCGAGGCCCTAGAGTCTAGCATGGCATTGTGTAGGATTTGGTCATGGATATTCAGACTAATGTAAAAGGGAAGAGTGGTTCCTTCTTGGAATTTCCCTTCTATTTTTGGACCAAACAATACTTCAGGAGTGTCATCAGCTAGATATAGGGTGTTTTCATCATTTCCTAAATTTAGAACATTTAACACTTGGGATTTATAAGAGCTTTGGGCAATAAGTTTACTGAGAGGCATGTTAATCTTTATTTTGGTGATTTCTCCCTCAAAACTAAAAGGTTCTTGTAGTTTAGACAGGTTTGCTTCAGTTTTTTCAACCATGAATTTCTCTATGTTGTGAGTTTGCTGACTTTGTTTCGGGATTTTGGTTGACATAGCCATCTTGGGAATCTTGGTGGAGGTACTAGGAGAATCTGAGCCAAGACTTGTTTGAATAGCTTCATCTTTGCTTTGATCAGTTTTCTTGACCGCAATTTTGTTGCTATCCACTGCTCTTTTAAGGATGGTATTAGGGGTTTTAGCAGTGTTTCAGCTACCTTTCTTGGAGTTTTCTTGGTTTTTTCTGCTTCTAAGGTCATACCGCCTATGAGATTCTATTATGACATTCTGAAAATATATAGCAGGATCTTCGGGATCTTCATAGTTGGTTTCATTTTGATTCAGAGAGAATAAAGCTTGTTCTTCTTTTGTGAGGTAAACCTCAGTCTCGTTATCCAAACCTATAAGGTTCAAATGACTTTCAACAATGGGTTTTGTATCCCTCTCATCCTCATCAACATAATTTTCATTAAAAGGTGGCCTAACTTGTTGGTCAGTCTCCCTTGGTTTGTTTTGAGGCTGCTCTCTCCTAAAGTTTTGGTTCTGGTTTCTGTTTGGAGGGTTTGGTTGGTTGTCCCTAAGAGGTGTCTTTTCACTTATCTTTTCCCACATTTTCACCATGGATCTAACCAAGTCATCTATTATAGGATCCAAGGAAGGGGCTGAAGGGGTGTCCTCATCCCAGTATGTGACTTTCCTTTCTAATCTGGTCCTAGCTCTTTTTTCTGCTAAGTTGGCTTCTACACTTATGGCCACTTTTTTCATTTCCTCTAAGGTAGGGGGGTCCTTGTCTCTTAGTTGATAATTCATGTCTGGGTCGAAACCTTCGGGGAACTTTGCTAAGGCTAAGCCAAGTGGAGGTTTTGAGTGAGGCGGGAGGGCATTATAAACACCGTTGAACCTAGTGTAGTATCCCTGGACACTTTCCCCATTTTTCCGTTTTAGATTGTTATATTACGACAGGATTTGAATGGGGTTCTTTCTGATTTCCCACTTGTTTATGAAGGTTTGATAGAGTTCTGGGAGATCGTGTATGATGTTTGGAGTTAAGCTCTTAAAGCATTTTTTGGGTTCTCCGCCCAGGATTTGGGTGAACATCCTCATTCTTATGGTCTCGTCCTCTATTTCCATGTACTCAAAGGCATCACTAATTCTATCTACATGTTGTTGAGCGGTAGTAGACTCAACTCCGGTAAAGTGCGAGATTTTGGATTGATAGTCATTTTGTAAAGGAGCCAAAGGGTGTGGCAACACCAAGGGTGCATACCAAGCTACCATGGCGGGAGCTAATGGATGATGTACAAAACGAAGGCTTGTAAGATGAGCTCAGGTGATTTGAAAAGTAGTGGTTTGGATGAGTGTGGCAGATGTACTTGGGCTAGTGATCTGATTTTGAGCAGATCTGGGGTGGTAGGAGCCAAAGTGATGGAGCAGCTGAAAGTCGGGAGGTGTAGTAGGTGAGGCTTCTCTACTAGGACTCTGTGGCAGATCTAGGGGCTCAAGATCGACAAAGTTTACTTTACTTTGTGACTTTCTTCTAAAAAGGGTTTTTGTTGATTTTAAGTCAAATGGGGAATCCTACAAGGATGTCAGGTGTTCGGGTACTGATCTTGCTTTACAGATGGACCTATTAGTAGCTAGGTTGGCAGTTTCGAAAGCTTGCCACAGAATCTTCTCTGGGTCATCTACTATGATAGGGGGATTTGGGACTGGATGAGATCTGGTATTGATTCTTCATGAAGCCAGATTTTGAATTTAGATTTTAGAGAGGATGGTATTGGTGTTTTTTTGGATGAAAGGCCTCTCTAGGGGTTTTGCTAATGTGAAGGACAGTCAAAACAAAAATGAGGGCTAGTGTAGTCACCAGGTGGATTTCTTTGAGAAGTATGGTCCACCAAAACTATCAAAGATGCTTTTGGGAAAAAATTTTTCTAGCAAAATTTGAGATGAGGACTTGCAAGAAAGAGTTACTACTTGGTTTCAACAGTTTTCTAGGATATTTGGATAAGCTAATAGTTCTATTTGCAAGTTTATTTCTGTTTATCTCCTATGTTTAGGTGAATTTTTCTATATCACTAAGCTATAATTAGTTTGTCACTGATCACAGAGTTTGCACCATGAGTTTTAAGCTTTGGAAAGGATGAGTCAACAGAAAGGTATGGTTTATGAAATTTTTTGGTTTTTTATGGAGTTTTTAGGCCTACTGGAGGCTAGTGGAGTCGCCAGGTGGAACTTGGTTGTTTTTGTAAAGATGTAGCTATGGTCCACCACCAATAACTAGGGAAAAGCCATTTTGGGAATTTTTTGGGGTTTTCTGAGTTTTCGGGTAGCTTATGAGGTTTGGAAGAGTTTCCTATAACTGAATCATCATTTTGCTAAGATGGTGAAAAAGCTAGCTTCTACCCTTCAAACAATACTTAAGTTTTCTAATTTTGATTGAGACTTCGAGAGTTACTAAGGAGTACTCAGATTGTCACTAACTCGGAAGGTCCCATCGTGATTGCTACTAAGTTAGTGAGTGGTGGGATGAGTCAATCAGATAGTATTCCTAAGGCTGCTAAAATGTGTATGGAATCTAAGTTTGTTTGTTACTCAGAGTCCCACCGTGATCGCCATTATGTTAGTGTGGTGATGAGGTGGCTAAATGGCAGGTATTCTTGAAGATAAGGGATTTATGGAGTCCTAAGGTGTACTTAGATTGTCACTAACTCAGAGCCCCACCGTGATCACCATTATCTTAGTGTGGCGATGAGGTGGCTGATCGAATAGTATTCTAAAATTTAGCAAAGTAGTAAGGCCTACTAGAGGCTAGTGGAGTCGCCAGGTGGATTTTTAGTTGTTTTGAGAGTATATGTGTATGGTCCACCACCAATATTGATAAACACCAATCTAGAGATATTTTGGGGTTTTCTAAGTTTCCTATATGTAGCCCTGAGGTTTGGAAGAGTTTCCTATAACCGAATCAACATTTTGCTAAGATGGTGAAGGAGCTAGTTTCTACTCTTCAGACAATACCTAAGTTTTCTAATTTTGACTGAGATTTTGAGAGATCCTAAGGGATACCAAAGATGTTTTCACTGAAAGTCCCACCGTGATCACCATTATGTTAGGGTCATGTGATTTGGCTGATTGGCAAGCCAAATGATAGTGTAACATCGTACCAATATTTGGAGCCCAAGGACCTAGCCTTCCTGGACTCAGAGAGGGATCTCTCTATTTGTGTAAGGGATATCTGTGTGTTTTGCTTCTTGTGTTTCTGACTTTAGGCTAGTTATGAAGTGGGTGTTTGGTTTTGGTTTTTGGGTTTGTGAGGGATGAACTGATCAAAGACTAAGATAGGTAAAAATATGTCAGATCAACTGGGCTATGGGGTCGAAAAGGTCAAGAAAGCTTTATATGGTGATACAAGGTTGTTGAAGGGCCAATTTGATTCGAGGTAGAATGGATCTTTGGGTAAAATGGAGTGGGATGGACACTAAATTTGTGAATAACAAAGGATTTCCAACATAAATACTTCAATATCTGACATAAACATGGTAGGGCTAACCATTCATCATGAGAAATGTAACTATAAACTGATCAATGCATAGAAATAAACATTCAAGCCATGCATAGATATATATTACTCTCTAAATTTAGGAAATGGCTATCAGACTTTGGGGAAATACATTTAAGAAAAACAAACAACTCAAATCACTATGAGGAAATGCCTAAGAATAGTATTTCGAGCTATTTGGCACTTTGAAGCAAGATTTCATAGTTTTAGGCAAATGGCAAGATCAGTACAAGACCTCCTTGGTTCAAAAAATGACAATCAAAAAATCAAAGAAAGGTTTCAGAGGTGGAGCTATGACTAGCCATGAGTAATAAAGGCATACCGTGAATCATACTTAGCATGCATAAAACCATAAATGAAACAAGCAAACAATATTCTTCAGTTATCAAAGAGCAATCAAGGATTCTTTGATATGACTAAGAAGGAAGAAAACATAGAAGCTATAAAGAAACAGGAAAATTGAGGTGCCTCCAAGAGCATGTCTCAAATCTATTCTCTACTATCTTATAGCAAGAAAGAACATGGAATTATGAATGAAAACTAAGAATCATAACATAGTAAGACACTATACCATTCTACCAAGTCATGGAATCCCATAACAGTCCTCTTTCATCATCCGAAAGCACTCAAGAAACTCTCCAATGCATGAGACAAGTATTTCTTCCAAGCTTGTATAACCATATATTGCTCTAAAATATCAAGTTTAACCTTATTTACAATGAAAGCCTTCGGAATATATAGTCCAAAGTGAGGAAAACCTCCTAGTTCAACTTGCAATCTCATTGGCCTATCCAAAATATCTGATTTTGTCCTTGAGGCTTTGCAAAGCCCAAGGCACAAAATATATAATAAAATATCTCAAAAAATGGTAAAAAATGAAAATATATTGACTTTTCATGACTAATCATGCCCAAAAATCACTAAACGCACATGAGGAAAAGCCACTTTAGAAAGGTTCGTCTTTTACAAAAATACTTAAGAAATATGTCAGCAGAAAGTCCTTTGTCTTGCCAACAACTTTTGGAGGCCTTACCGATGTCAAAATGAGGATTGTGATGGTTCGTTGGAAAGCTCTAAATGTCTATTTTTGGAAAATTCTTAGTTTTCTCCAAACTGATCATTGGAAGTCCATCAAAAGCTGACCTGTGTGTAAAAACCCAAAAAATAGACCTTGCTGATAAACGGGGCAGAGTGTGGAAAACTGAGTGTTTTTCGCCATTTTTGGGGATAAAATCATCTTCAATTGATCTAAAAATTGCTGAGTATATGCCCCTAAAATTATGGAATCCAATGATACCATTTTCATCCTTTGAGGATGCCCCAAATAGAAATGGCGATGCCCATGAGTTTTAGCCAAAAACCCAAAAACGACGAAAAACCAAAATTTGTTGAATTTCACCCAGTGTTGGTGAGCATGGCCCTCAAGGGTTTCAAAAACATGCTCTGAAGCTGAGGAAAAAATTTGGAGTTTTGAGGCGTCTTTCTTCATTTTTGGTGTCCTGCGCCTCCTTTGAGCTTCCTTGATTTTTTCCTGTGTGGCCTTCAATTTCCGTCGGACAAACTGATTGAGCTTCTTATAGTGCCCGGTCATCCTCCTTTGAAGGTCCAAATCTCTATTGGCCTTCTCCAACTTCTTTTACAAGTGATCATTCACCCTCTCGAGCCATGCTTCTCAATTGTTCTCTATCTCTTGAGTGAATAATGTAGTGAGAGGGAAAGATTGGAGAAGGGAAACTTCTTCCTCCTTTTGTTTCTCAAGGGCTGTTTTGAGTCCCATGGTCCTTGGCCTCTTTCCTCTGGGCTGATCTTCATCTTCGCTATCATTGAACTCGCCCACGAGTTCTTCCAATCTAGCTTGTGCCTTGGAGGCCTATTTTTTGTATTTGATGGCCCATGTCTCATATACCTCCATGTGGACACTCATCTGTTTATTTTGAATTTGCAAAAAGTGATTGAAGTTTCTAGCCCTCTCTAGATTTGTCCTCAAAGCATCAATTTGTTTTCCTCTATTGATCAAGAGAGTCTCTAGGATTCGGGCCTTATTGTCACTATCATCACTTTGGATTTGAATGATGTTGAATTCCATCTCCTTTTCATGGCTGCTTTCTTCTTTCTCCTTTCCCTTGCTTTGGGTGGCTCTCTTGGTCTTCCTCCTCTTGGGAAAATCGACAATGGGTTGATTGGGTAACTTCCCCTTGCTTCGGAGGGCCCTAGTAACATTTGGAGTTATAGTTTTAGGCACCCTTTTCCCCGATGTCCAGGGCTTGGCCACTTTTGGAGAAGAAAGTATGGCCCCTTTCCTAGGAGAGGCAGCTAGCACATGCTCTATTGGCTCTTTTCCCTTGTTACTTGCCTCATCATCCTTGCCACTATTTTGAGTTTCTTCATGGATGCTTTGACTACCTTCTTGCATGTCTTTTTGAGGGTTGCCCTCTTTACTCTTGCCTTTGCTGTCTCTAGGAATTTGAGGCTCTATCTCTTCAATGTTTTGGGCTTCATCTTCAAATTTCTTGCTGTTTTGAGGGCTACCAATATCCTCATCAAAATGCTCAATCTCCTCATCATTTCCCTCCTCATTGTTTTGAGTTTCATCATGGCGTTGCTCTTCATTCCTGTGCTGCATATTATCAGTGTGATTCTGTTCACCTTGCTGCCCATATTCCCCTTGCTGTTCCTCCTTATAAGTCACTTTTTTGTCCTCTTTTATGCCAAAAAAAAAGTATTTGTTAAATGAAACAAACTCAATCTTATCACTGTACTTGGGAAAATAACTCTGAAAATATATGTTTGTGGTTATTGGTGAAGAAGGAACCTTTGTTTTGATAAGAACACCTTTCTCTTCAATCAGTGCCCTTTTTTCTATTCATTGTTTATTTTACAAAGGTAGACAAAACTCCCTCAACTGATTTGAAAATCCTCTCACACACTCTGCTTTTGGGCCTTATAGAGGCTGCACTAGGTTTCATTGTTTCACCATATAGAGAGGACTCTTTATATGACCAATTTTTCAAATTAGGATCATTGTTTTCTCTTTGGAACTTCAAACAGAGTTTTCTCTTGTTTTACCTGTGTTTAGGACACTCTTAAAATTGATTGGAGACCTCTACCACTATGTATTTTCTGTTTCGTAATTTGTGTATGGTTTTCACTCTTCTCAAGAGCATTTAAGGCCCTTTAAAACTGATAAAAACACACCCCACCTATTACTGTAACAATATTTGGCAACCACAGCAATAGATAACCTTGATTTTTTACCAAAAACTCCACTCTTCAATCACTTTTTTTGTCTTCGAAAAACATGGTATCAATACCCTCCCTTAGAAATTCAAAACCAGCAAGAAGCAATGGAGAATACCTTGACTAATGCTTAAGGCCCTTGTGTAATGAATTGAGTAGCTCCCAAGACTCTTTGAAGGCATTTTAGATGTTTAAATGGGTGTGGCCCATACACTGGAAAGAACGTCGCACTATGAGGGGCGTCGAGTCGGCCTTCGGGCAGTGTGTGAACGGCACCACAGGTGTGCCACGCGCCGCTACAAGTGCACCGCACCATAGTGTAGACACTATGTATTTTTGCTCCCAAGCGCGCTGCGCAGGCTTGAGGGCCTTAAAAACTTGGATTTTGCACGAAATTTCTTGTTTATGTTTAGTGAGCAGCCAGGGGAGCGCTTGTTGTGTTTTCATTTTGCACAATGGGCTTTGCAACGGTCTCTCCACCCTTTTAAAGTTGAAAAGGTCAAAAAATCTTTTGAACTCACTTGTGAGGGTTTGGAGTTTGAAAAAGGCTCCTTTGAGTTTTAAATAAAGTCTCTCATCCTTTTGTTTGTGCTCAACCTAGTCTCCTAAATTGAGTTCATTTAATTGTCAACCAGGGTTGGTAAAATGCTGAAGTGAAGTGCACTGTATGTGCCTAAGTGTTTGTTTCTCAATGCGTTGTGTTTAGTGTTTTATGATGTTTTTGGTCTTTTGATGGTTTTATGTTCACAAGGAAAATAACTAAATGCTAGTGGAAGGAAGCTACTGATTAAAAACAGAGTGAAGCCTAATTTATTGATGACAAATGACAAATGCAAATGCAAATACTGAAACAGAATCAAACCTAAACTATGACTAAGAAGAATACAAAGCTTGATAATGACTTCAAGAAAATGAATCAAAACATAAACTTAACTTGTCCAATTCTTTCATTAAAGGTATTTTGGAAGATCTTGAGAAATGGTCAGCTAAGTATACAAATTCTCCTAACTAAATAATTAAACAATCAGCTTATAATGATACAACATTTTATCCATGATTAAAGATTTGTTGAAACATATTTGGAGAAAAACATTGGTAACATCATAAGATCTCTACTCTAAGACTAGCTCCTAATTCTATTCTGCAACTTAATTTAACATCACTAAACCTTACTCAAAAGTTATAGATTTATTTTTAAAGTAGTCTTTTGAGGAAAGGCTTTGTTTATGAAGTGGTAAAGAAGTTGCAAAAGTACTTCAGGCCTTGGGATGATACTGTCTTCTGTTCATATGGTTATGAGTCAATTATAGATTTGGAACAAAAGAGGTTTTGTAAATAATGAAGGCCGTATTGTTTAAGTTTAACAACTAATGTAATCTAATATGCAATGGATGACAACTAAATGTGGAATGTAAACACAATGAGCTAAGCTAAAACTGAACTAAGATGTCACTAGTCTACAATAAACAGTGCTGAACTAACAAGCCATTATAAAACTTAAAACAAAATAACAGAGCATGAATTGAATGCAATTTGACTCCGGAGTACCCTAACTAAGTTATCATGCAATTAATCTATGGGATTCTACAGCCTATTTTGTCCATCATGAATGGTATTTTGGAAGAGCTTGCTAGAACAATCCTGGTTGTACAATTTAGTGCAAATGCAAACATAAAGACTGAAAGCAATTTAAAAACTAAGACATCACAGCTATCTCCTACCCATTATTATGATATTTTGGAAGTGTTTTAAGAGTAAGATAAGCTATGCTACTTAGTGTAAAAAAATAACTGAAACATTCAGTATCACAGTCATGCCTTAGACATCATAAGGATTTTTTGGAAGAGTTTACTAGAATAAGTTCAACTGTGATAATGAACAAAAGAAATTACAAATAAATCCTACAACACTACAGCCATTTCCCATTCATTATCATGATCTTTTGGAAGATTTTCTTAGAACAAGTATAGCTATAGTGGCTAATGAAATTAACTATGAACTCAAACTTCAAAAATGTGAAAACAACTAAGATACTTATCTAAATTATGAAAGTAAAGCCGTGCAGGAGGCAGGGGCCCTCTACCACCAGACGGAATCTAACTCAAAATCAACTCAACGCGTTCAAAGCAATGTTGTTTTCTTCATTAAAGGAAAATAACTTGAAACAGAGTATTCTCGGTCTTCAGAAATATAGCAGTCAATACATGAAATCTAAGCAAAATCTAGAGCTTGTCTCTCGGTTTCCCGAGTGATTTTATAACAAATCTACATAACATAACTTGCAACAATACGGGGATCATTGTCTTTCCTTATCAAAATCGTACTAGGACTCTAAAGATGGCAGCGTAAAGGGACAAAGGACGTCTAGACTGTCCTAGTCCTATTAGAAGTCTGCCTCCTTGAATGAGTTCCCACGTACCAAAACCATGTCCAGAATTCGGTTCATTCTTCATGGTGAGCAACGAACGATGAGGACATGATGTGGAATATACCCATGTGTGGCTTTTCCTGAGAGGACACCTGGAACATGCTTGAACGTGAAGACAACTGCAGAATTGGCGGTTAGATACGGAATGTTGGAAATGTTGTCATTGATGGCAAAGGAGATGGCAAAGGAGGACCACCTAAGGCAGCAAAAGGAGAATTAAGGAGTAGCATCAGTCAAGGAGCAAATGAAACAAAGAGAGCATAAGACAAGTAGCTGAGGAATGAGACAGAGTGATGAGGAACAATTATTCTAGTGGGAAGACTGTGAAGCACTGTTGGGGAGAATACATCAATTCATTCTGCAGAATTAAATCAAGATGAGGAACATAACTTTGGTAACATAGCGAAGTTTGAAGTTGAGGAAAAGAACTGTTGAATTGAAGGCGTAGAAGATCGGAGCCTCATAGGATGTGCTACAAGTATAACAGGTGGAGTGGATTCTATATACGCAATAGAGAAAGGAGCACAAAGAAACTAAGACAACAGATATAACAGAAAGGAAGAGACAAAGAAGTAACAAAGGCAGCAAAGGAGGCAGTGTTGAAGCAGAAACAGGCAGAGGCACAGCGAAGAACAGAGGCAGGGCAGCAAAGAGAAGCAGAGATAGGACCATTTGAAGAAGCAAGGAGCAGCATTAGACCAGAAGAAGAGATAGAAACAAAAATATAGCAGAGACGGGCAAAGGAGACAACAAAGGAGACAAGAAGAGGCAGAGCAGTTGTCGAGTAGCAGAGGCAGAGGCAGCAAATATAGAGGAAAAGATGAAACGGACGTGCGATGAGCGGAGAGGGGGAGGTGAGGCGCGTTGAAGGGGAAGGCTGAAACAACAAGGAAAGAGGCGAAGAACACTCAAGTGTGTGATCGAACCCGAGAGCGGAAACGACAACGGAGACGACAAGACAGACAAAGACGACGACTACGGTGGAGCGACAAAAACGAGCGAGCGAAGCGACGGGAACGTGACGAGAGCGAGTTGTTATAAAATTTCGAGAATCGCCCAAGCTGGCAGATACATTCATATGCATAATTCTGGGAATCGCACACTCCAACCGGCGTTATACATATAATATAACACAAACTTATTCTAAGAATCGCTTAACTCCAGCGGCAATACAATGCATATAATACAGAACCATATTCCGGGAATCGCACACTCCAACTGGCGTTATACATATAATATAACAAAAAATTATTCTGGGAATCGCTTCACTCCAGCGGCAAAAATATATATATACATATATGTGCAGTGCATCACATAAACAAAGGTCCAATGCATTTATATTATGGAGCGCATAAAACAAAGTTTGATAAGGTGGGATCTCTCCCCAATCGCAATCGGAGATCGCAAGGGCAGTGGAACATCGCAACAGAAAGTTGCGATTGTGATCGAAGGCCGGACCCGATCGAGTTATATACCACAGTTAATTGCTAATCGCATTCAAGTTCCCAATCGCATGTCTTTTGTAAAACGCTGCGATTGAAATGGCGGACCCGATCCTGTTATAAGCAGGAGTTAATAGATGCTAATCGCATCCGAGTTCCCAATCGCATGTCTTTTGTAAAAGGGGTGAAATAAACGGTTTAGATCATGTTATAGCGGGAGTTAATAGTACAAATCATCCGGTGTTACGATCGCAAATCGAGAACTTTCTATTATCTTAGGTGCATTTGTTTGAAGTTCCGGACCCGATGGGTGTATAAACAGTGGTTAATACATATTTGAGTTACGGTCAAATCGCATCGGCACTGGTCAATCGGAACATATGTTAAAGACTTGCGATTGCGATTGAAGCCCGGACCCGATGGGCTTATAAATTATGATTAACAAATGTTTCAATTCCATGTTCCAATCGCATCGGCACTGATCAATCGGAATACATGTTAAAGACTTGCGATTGCGATTGAAGCCCGGACCCGATGGGCTTATAAATTATGACTAACAAATGTTTCAGTTCCATGGTCAATCGATCGGAGGTAAAGTGGAGCATCGGAACATCACAACAGAAAGTTGCGATTGCGATTGAGAATCGGACCCGATGGACTGATAAATTGTGACTTGATAGGTTTGAGTTCCGGAACATGTTAACAAAGATTTGCGATTGCGATTGAAAGGCCGGACCCGATGGGTTTATAAGCCAAGACTGATATATGTTTGAAGTTTCGCCATAACAGTGAATAATCGCAATCGGAAGAGGCTAAGGAGTGATACATCGCATCAGAAAATATCGGCGAGTGAGCCCGAAAGGAGTTCTTATTTGTTTAAAGAGTTTTTATTATATAATGCCGAGAATTGATTTAAGTCTTTTTAAAAGGAAGTTTGTATGTATGCCGAGTGTTGAAATTACTTATATATATATGAAAAGGCGTTGTTATATATATATAATGTTGTTGCGATAAGCCATGTGGTCTGTAGACCCACGGGCCTTAGCTTAACGGGAGGGTGATTCTTAATATACAATGACTGTGATATATGTCCGTTCCGCTTGCGGAAAGTTCCACATCAACAAGACACTTGCTGCAAGTTAGCAGTCACGTATCTTTCTAAG
The DNA here is from genome assembly GCA_034641835.2 of Pinus albicaulis. NCBI lineage: Eukaryota > Viridiplantae > Streptophyta > Pinopsida > Pinales > Pinaceae > Pinus > Pinus albicaulis. Next base: position 299,224,078 of record CM076573.1, read on the forward strand.
AGGCACTGATATAAAAGCACTGTTACACGTATGCAGCAATTACACCACATTAGAGGACAGAAAAGCATACAGAGAAGAAAAGAGTCAAAACAGAGTCACAGAAAATACAAATGCGCAGCAAGCCAAGAGACAAAACGAGTGAGCTGGAGTTCTCATTTAAATTTGAATGTAAATTTTTTATTTAAATTTATATTGTTGTGATGCATTGGCAAGTTTCCGGAAGAGAGAAAATATCCCACTGTAATATTAGAATAAGCACCTACAGTTACATTTTTCTGAGTGAGCTGAAAAAGAGATGCAATGAAATGGCTCCCCAAATTTGTGCTCCAGTTTTTGAATTCCGTTAAGTCTATGCTGATAAAACTAAAAATGTATAAAACAGGGTAATATCCAAGGGGAGATGGTTGACGAAAAAGGAGTGAGAGAAGAAGAGAGTATGCAACAGAATTAAAGAGAGTTGAAGAGAATAAGCAAGCTGCAAGAAGAATGTGAATAAGGAGGAGCTGAGCAAAGAAGAAGAAGGGGCTGAGCAGAGATGATGCAGGTCTGATATAAGAGTTGATGAACAGCAGAGAAGAAGGTACAAAATAGAGCTGATATCCAAGGTAAATCAGCAAGTGTTTTTCTTTTGAAAGAGTAAGGAAGTTGGAGCTTCCCTATTAAGTTGTAGCTTGATAGATGTCAGTTGTAGCTGACTGAGATAGGAGCCTCCTGTAGGTTGGTGCCTGCAGAAAATAGATGGGAGTTGGTGCTTCCACATCAAGTTGTAGCTTGATAAAATGTCAGTTGTAGCTGACTGAGGTTGGAGCCTCCTGTAGGTTGGTGCCTGCAGAAAATTGATGGGAGTTAGAGCTTCCTTGCAAGTTGTAGCTTGCAGAATTGAGGATAGAGCCTCCTGTAGGTTGGTGCCTGCAGAAAATAGTGGTGAGAGGGAGTTGGAGCTTGCCTTTGCATCACAACAATAATAAGATGTGGTTTTCTCCCTTTATGGGTTTCCACTTATATCTGGTGTCTCTGTGCATGATGTTTATGTGTTGATGTGGTTTATCTCATCTGCTTAATACTTGCTGCTCTCATATTCAATCTGCTATTACATTAACAAATCTGTTTTATAGTAATACTTGTTGCTCACAGATTAAGATTGCTCACATATTAAGTTGACCATGAAATGAAGGTGTAAATAAGATTTAAAAAGAAAAGTATTAAAAGTCCATGTATGTGTTAAACTGATTCACCCCCCCCTCTCAATTTAACTAAGGGTTCAACAATTGGTATCAGAGCCAGTTCCTTTGGTGTAAGATTAATAGCTTGAAGGAGATCTGGTTGAGTCATGGACTATCAAAATGTACATGTGCTAAATACAACTAACTTTCCTGAATGGAGAGATAAGGTTAAGACAGGATTTATGGCTGATGATCCAGAGGTATGGAAGCTTGTTTGTGATGGTTACTGCACAGACTCACCCACAGTGAAAGAACAACAGAGGAATGCTAAGGCAAAATGTGTGATATATGAAAATCTTCATAACAAGGACCTTGAGTTGATAATGGTTTTAACCTCTGCAAAAGAAATCTGGGATAGACTGCACTTCATACATGGAGTAGACACTAAGGACTGCACTGACAAGAAGGATAAGAGAATTAAGAAAAAGAGAAATTCATGTCAAAAAGAAGATTCTCAATCAAATGAAGTACCTGCTAGTGTGAATGGTATTAAGAACCATGAAGAAATTGCAACTGAAGAAAGGGCCAAACTTGACACTGCTTTGACTGAAATAGAAATATTTAAGAATGAAAACAAAGACCTTAAGACAGTGATGCAAATATGTGATGAGAGAGAATTTGAAGATAAGAAAGAAATTGTTGGCCTGAAGACACACCTTGAAGAAGCAAGGAAGATAGAAGACACTCTGCTGCAACAAATGAGAAAGAAAAGTCAGGAATGTGAAAGATTGGAAGAAGAAGTGATGAGCCTAAGAAAGAACTTAGAAAAAGCCCAAAGAGAACTACTAATGAATACACCTTTAATGAAAAGCTCTAGACAGTTGGACCAAATTCTCAATGCTCAAAGATCACCTCACATAAAGGCTGGGATAGGATATGAAGGGGAAACCAACAAGTCCAAGATTTAAGATGAAAGGAATGTCATTTTTGTAAAGGCAGCAAAGGAAGATGAAGCAGCTCAGAAGATTCCCACTGAAGAAGAAGCCAGCAAGAACAAGATTTGTAAAGAAACAAACATAACCAAGCAAAAACATGAGAAGACAAAGAATGAAGGGATGAAACAATCAGCTACTAAAGGCTCACATGCTCCTAAAGATGAAGTGAATAAATTTGGAAGTTGTCAAAGGAGGTTCTTTCCTCCTATGAAAAATAGCATATGTTTCTCTTGTCATAAACCAGGACATAATGCAGCACAATGTAAGAGAAGGTCTATCAACTCCCACCAGCAAAAGATGCAGCAAAAGCGAAGAACCCCTCAAGCAAGCAAAGGGAAAAGACAATCTTCCACCAGGTACACAAATCATTTCCATGGCTACTGTTATGCATGCAATGAATTTGGACATAAATATGTTGATTGTAAATTATGTTCAAAAAGGGGAATGAAATATTATACATCAGCTCAAATGCACCTTGGTCAAATAAGATGTTATGTATGCCTCAAGCGTGGTCACAAAGCTAAAGACTGTAAACTACCATATATATTAAAGAACTCCAGACAGATGATGAAATGCAATCCAATCAAACAAAACTATGAATCAGAAAGGAGTGCAGACATTATGATGAACCCCAATAGAGTATGGAAAGAAAAGAGAAAAGGGGAGCCTATCATCTCAATAACATAATAAATCCGCCATAGTCTCAGGGGGAGCTGCTCTAGGAAGCAAAGCAAAAATCCATCTAGTGACAAATATGAAGCAACATCCCAGGGGGAGAGCAGTTTATATATATACACCATGAAAGCAGTCTAAAAAGAGCTCCTTGGAATAAGAACAGCTATAAGATCAAGAATGCACAGGACAATTTTCTCCGACAAAGAACTATAGAGGAAGAAGAACACCTGAAGCACACAATAGCCAACAGGTTGATGGATGGAGAGAAAGCAGCAAGAAGCCTTGGGATTCGAGGAAACATTAGCAATGAACATGTTAGCTAAGAAGACTTCAGCACATTAAAGTGATGATCACACTGTACCTCTTACTGCTAGAATTAACAATGAATCACATTAATAAGGATGAGTACCTATCATCAGTTCATCACATCTTTCAAAAGGTCACCTTGGAGGAATGTAGTTAAGTGAGTAATAAATATTTGAGCAATCAGCATGTGAAGATTCATAGAAAAGAAATTGAAGATGTCTTTTTGAAGATTTGTATGTTAGAACAATTGAATTGAATATAAAGCAGCAATGATTCTAGAACAATTTTAGAAAGGTACATGCAATGGCTTTCCTTGGAACCAAATGATAGAAAAAGAAGAATGTTAAATAATTACAAGATCAGATTGAGGATATTAATGACTATTAACGTGAACATCCGAAAGTTCAATAGTATGGAATTATGAAGGTGATCTTAACTATGGGTTTATGTGCAAACTGAAGTGAAATATCTGCATATCTTATCAAAGTAATATCAATTGGTACTTGGTACAAGCAACATGCCTATCGAACAGAATATCAAGTGTTATCAGTGGAGCAGCAGCATGGTTCAGGTCCTCGGGATCAAAGGATTATGGCAAAAGAACCTCAATGTAATATTCCCAGTATTATTTGCATTCAGCATGAAAAGTGGAAGTTCATTCTGATAGAACAGTCAAAGTATCTGAAGAATAAAGGACTAGTTGTGATTACCATCTGAAGAGGCTCACACTGTACAGTGTTAATTCTAGCTTAGCACAAAGGATTTGCAGGTAATCCAACTTTAAAGAGAGATTGACATACATACCCCCTTATGTCATAAAGAAAAGTGCATGGTTGATAAGTGAGATCGACCAATACATTGAATGCATCCTACCTCAAGGTTTTGTTTTGAAAGTTCATTATGCAAGCAATAAAGGCATTTGATCTCTTAGATCAAATTCTAGTTAATTCATTGATCACATCAGTAACAAAGACCTGCAGCTATTAAGTGTAATATCATCATCAACTTCCTAGCTCATATCATCACCAATAGGCAAGAAAAGTGAATCACAGTTATAAAAGACATATTGGCATCATCACAATTGAACAGATGTTGTACTGCAGATGATTATTGCAGAAGAAGACAGACTCCAACTACAACCTTCTTCAATAGATATGCATCGCAGATGAAGATTATAATATAGACTGAAGTATAGTTGAAGCAAGCTTGATATGTCACATGGGGCATTCACAATCTTTAAGTGTATATTCAAGTCCAATAATCCTCAAAGTGTTCTCTCATCAGGCTGGAGCAACATGGTACAAAGTCAGTAGAAGAGGGCCTAAACACATCTCAGAGAAAGGAAATGAACAGATAGAATGCACACTAGGAAATGAGCAACCCTTTGCCATTGATGTCAAAGGGGGAGGAAAAGCAGATAGGCAGAGGAAGCATTGGATTATTGGAGGAGGTGTTGCCATCAATGCCAAAGGGGGAGACTGTTGGAAATGTTGTCATTGATGGAAAAGGAGATGGCAAAGGAGGACCACCTAAGGCGGCAAAAGGAGAATTAAGGAGTAGCATCAGTCAAGGAGCAGATGAAACAAAGAGAGCATAAGACAAGTAGCTGAGGAATGAGACAGAGTGATGAGGAACAATTATTCTAGTGGGAAGACTATGAAGCACTGTTGGGGAGAATGCATCAATTCATTCTGCAGAATTAAATCAAGTTGAGGAACAGAACTCTGGTAACGTAGCGGAGTTCGAAGTTGAGGAAAATAACTGTTGAATTGAAGGCGTAGATGATCGGAGCCTCATAGGATGTGCTACAAGTATAACAGGTGGAGTGGATTCTATATATGCAATAGAGAAAGGAGCACAAAGAAAATAAGACAACAGATATAGCAGAAAGGAAGAGACAAAGAAGTAACAAAGGCAGCAAAGGAGGCAGTGTTGAAGCAGAAACAGGCAGAGGCACAGCGAAGAACAGAGGCAGGGAAACAAAGAGAAGCAGAGATAGGACCATTTGAAGAAGCAAGGAGCAGCATTAGACCAGAAGAAGAGATAGAAAAAAAAAGATAGCAGAGACAGGCAAAGGAGACAACAAAGGAGACAGGAAGAAGCAGAGCAGTTGTCGAGCAGCAGAGGCAGAGGCAGCAAATATAGAGGAAGAGATGAAACGGACGTGCAGTAGAGGCAGAGGTCGAGCAGCGTTGAAGTTGAAACAAGCAAAGGAAATAGGCAGAAGAAAACTGCTAGAGTGTAACAGTCGAATACAGAGGCAGAGCGACAGGAGCAGCAAGACAGACAAAGGAAGCAGCGAATACAATGGAGGCAGCAAAGAAGCAGAGGCAGAGGCAGAGCGACAGGAGCAGCAAAGGCAGAGGCAGAGCCGTTATAAAATTTCGAGAATCGCCCAAGCTGGCAGATACATTCATATGCATAATTCTGGGAATCGCACACTCCAACCGGCGTTATACATATAATATAACACAAACTTATTCTAAGAATCGCTTAACTCCAGCGGCAATACAATGCATATAATACAGAACCATATTCCGGGAATCGCACACTCCAACTGGCGTTATACATATAATATAACAAAAAATTATTCTGGGAATCGCTTCACTCCAGCGGCAAAAATATATATATACATATATGTGCAGTGCATCACATAAACAAAGGTCCAATGCATTTATATTATGGAGCGCATAAAACAAAGTTTGATAAGGTGGGATCTCTCCCCAATCGCAATCGGAGATCGCAAGGGCAGTGGAACATCGCAACAGAAAGTTGCGATTGTGATCGAAGGCCGGACCCGATCGAGTTATATACCACAGTTAATTGCTAATCGCATTCAAGTTCCCAATCGCATGTCTTTTGTAAAACGCTGCGATTGAAATGGCGGACCCGATCCTGTTATAAGCAGGAGTTAATAGATGCTAATCGCATCCGAGTTCCCAATCGCATGTCTTTTGTAAAACGCTGCGATTGAAATGGCGGACCCGATCCTGTTATAAGCAGGAGTTAATAGATGAAAATCGCATCCGTGTTCTGATCGTAATCGGAAATTTTCTATTATGCGCCCCGATTGCATTTGTTTGAAGTTCCGGACCCGATGGGTGTATAAACGGTGGTTAATACATATTTGAGTTACGGTCAAATCGCATCGGCACTGGTCAATCGGAACATATGTTAAAGACTTGCGATTGCGATTGAAGCCCGGACCCGATGGGCTTATAAATTATGATTAACAAATGTTTCAATTCCATGTTCCAATCGCATCGGCACTGATCAATCGGAATACATGTTAAAGACTTGCGATTGCGATTGAAGCCCGGACCCGATGGGCTTATAAATTATGACTAACAAATGTTTCAGTTCCATGGTCAATCGCATTGGAGGTAAAGTGGAGCATCGGAACATCACAACAGAAAGTTGCGATTGCGATTGAGAATCGGACCCGATGGACTGATAAATTGTGACTTGATAGGTTTGAGTTCCGGAACATGTTAACAAAGATTTGCGATTGCGATTGAAAGGCCGGACCCGATGGGTTTATAAGCCAAGACTGATATATGTTTGAAGTTTCACCATAACAGTGAATAATCGCAATCGGAAGAGGCTGAGGAGTGATACATCGCATCGAAAAAGATCGGCGAGTGAGCCCGAAAGGAGTTCTTATTTGTTTAAAGAGTTTTTATTATATAATGCTGAGAATTGATTTAAGTCTTTTTAAAAGGAAGTTTGTATGTATGCCGAGTGTTGAAATTACTTATATATATATGAAAAGGTGCTATTATATATATATATAACGTTGTTGCGATAAGCCATGTGGTCTGTAGACCCACGGGCCTCAGCTTAACGGGAGAGCGATTCTTAATATACAATGACTCTGATATATGTCCGTTCCGCTTGCGGAAAGTTCCAGGCAGGCAGGGCACTTAACGCAAGTCAGTCAGGTATCTTTCTAAGAGGCAACGATATAAGCAACGTACACGTATGCATCAATTACACCACAAGCGGAAGGGACGAAGAAAAGCCCACGGAGAGCGAAAGAGTCAAAACACGATCCACCCGAAAATACAAATGCGCGACAAACCCAAGAGACAAAGCAGTGAGGCTGAGTTCTCATTTAAATTTGAATGTAAATGTTTTAATTGATTTATATTGTTGTGATGCATTGGCAAGTCTTCGGAAGAGAACAAATATCCCACTGTAATGTTAAATTGGTACCTACGGTTATATTTTCTGAATGAGCGGATAAAATAGATGAGAAGGCAGAAGGTAAAGAGACATGGCTGTCCATTTCGAATACCCAGTAGAATACAAACAGCCATGAAGCTATTTTGTATAAAACAGGGTAATATCCAAGGGGAGAATGTTACAAAAATGGGTAAGAGAGAATATAGTGGAGTATATGACGAAATTAAAAGAAGTTGAAGAAAATAAGCAATTTTGAAAGAATGTGAATAAGGAGGAGGAGGCAGAGCAAAGAAGAAGGGGGCGACGAGAGATGATCATGGTCGATAAAGACATTGATGAACAGCGAGAAGAAATTACAAAGCAGTGATATCCAAGGTAAATCAACAAGTGTTTTTCTTTTGAAAGAAGTAAGGAAGTTGGAGCTTCCCTTTTAAGTTGTAGCTTGATAGATGTCAGTTGTAGCTGACTGAGGTAGGAGCCTCCTGTAGGTTGTAGCCTACAGAAAATATATGGGAGTTGGTTCTTCCACATCGAGTTGTAGCTTGATAAAATGTCAGTTGTAGCTGACTGAGGTTGGAGCCTCTTGTAGGTTGGTGCCTACAGAAAATTGATGGGAGTTGGAGCTTTCTTGCAAGTTGTAGCTTGCAGAATTGAGGTAGGAGCCTCCTGTGGGTTGGAGCCTACAAAAAATCAGTGGTAAGAGGGAGTTGGAGCTTGCCTTTGCATCACAACAATAATAAGATGTGGTTTTTCTCCCTTTATGGGTTTCCACTTATATCCTGGTGTCTACGTGCATGATGTTTATGTGTTGATGTGGTTTATCTCATCGCTTCCAATACTATTTGCTCTCATATTCAATCTTGCTATTACATTAAGAAATCTTGTTTGATAGTAATACTTGTTGCTCACAGATTAAGATTGCTCACATATTAAGTTGACCATGAAATGAAGGTGTAAATAAGATTTAAAAAGAAAAGTATTAAAAGTCCATGTATGTGTTAAACTGATTCACCCCCCCCCCTCTCAGTTTAACTAAGGGTTCAACACGGAATGTCTTCATTCTGTAGCTAGTTTCAGTTCACAATGCATTACAATGACAAAATCACAAAAATTAGCAAGTTAGCCATTTTAATCATTCTAAAAGTAATTTTAACTAATTTCATTGATCAATTGGGCCTGGGATAACAATGGACAAAGGAAAATGAGGTAAAGTAAGATGAAAGAAAGAGAAATCTTGGGGCTCAACATACCCCCACTGCTGACTTCTTGCATGTCCTCATGTAACTTATTCCATAAACTCAGAGACTTCTGCAAGAACATCCAACCCTCTCCTTCTTCTTTGCCTGGAAGTTAAAGGTCTTCTGAGTTTCCTAATGACTAACTTGAACCTTAAGTTTATAAGTGCCCTGATTAGCTTCTTGTTCCTCTTTTTCAACTTTTCATTAGCCTTTTCCACTTTGTCCATTTGTAGAGATAAGGTTGAGTTCATACTGGTTTTGAGTTTGACTTGTTCCTTCAGAATATCATTCTCAGTTTTGATATGTCTATTAAGTACCTCCAACTCATACCTATCTCTTCTTAACACATCTATTTCGGACAGTGGAGGACTAGGGGTTCTATCTCTACTCTCTGAAGCTTTACTTTCCAATGTTTCAACATAGTCATAAACTTCTTGTTGTGCAGGGTCAATTTCAGGGATTTCTTCATTAAAATCTTCTTCAACATCCTCTTCAATAGATGTTTCCTCATATTCTATGTTTATCACCCTTTTTTGTTTGATCTGTGTTTTCCTTAGTTTCCCCCTGAGTCTATGGCTTCTTCTTGGATGGGATGATCCCTCTCCTTTTTCTGTGGCAGATTTCCTGATTACCCTCTCTTCCTTAAGTTGTCTCTTAATCTGAGTCAAATTCTCAGAGATTATTTCTTCACTACTTTCCTGTACTGTTTTGTCAATTTCAATTTTAGAGGCCCTCCATTTTCTGCTTCTCCTTGTAGGCTGATGTTTAGGTGAGGGCTCTTTTGGTTCCTCAAAGTGATTTCTTATCAAGAAATTATCCCAAGTATCTTTTGTTTTGGCTAAATGGTGTTCAATTAAAATCTTAACCAAGCCATGATGGTATAGAGTTGTTTCTAGGAATTGGACTCTCCTTTGAACACCAGAAGCCATTTTTTTTAAACTTTGAAGTAAGAAATAGGGAAAATTTAGCTCTTCCTCCAGAAAATGCATTATCAACCTAATATGGTAAACATAAAATGTGCCATATCTACCTTCACAAGTGATAAATTTTTGTAGAATAAGCAATATGTTTCTCCATTTATTTTTTAATGCAGAACTTGGAATTCCCTTTTTAAACACAGTGACATCCATACCTGGTGATTTTAGGATTTTCTTCCATGATTCATTATGGAATTCTATGTTTTTAAACCATCTCTCTCCATGTCTAAGCAATCCTGTTGCTTCTGCAATAAAAACCTCTGTGACAGTAAATTTAACATCTCCAACTTCAACCTCGGCTCCTTTGAATGACCTTGCAAATGTTTTAGTAACTTCTTTGTGGAAGCCATTAAATTTCTCAAGAAATTGTAGCCATCTTGCCTGTTGCAACATTTCTCTACTTTGAGGGTATCCTCCCAGGTATTTTGTGCCCACTGGTTCAGTTCTTACAATGAGGCCCATAATTCCTTCTTCAATCTTCAAATTAGTACTCTTTCTGCTCACGGAAACAATAACTTCAACCTTCAAACTGATATACCTCTGGTTCACGGTGATAGTGCTTCAATCTTCAAATTGATATATCTCTGCTTCACGGTGATAGTGCTTCAATCTTTGCTCACAATGATAGTGGTTTGATATTTCAAACTGATATACCTCTGCTCACGGTGATAGAGATATCTCTATTTTGCGGAATGAAATGATGAAGGGCTGGCTACAAAATGAAGTGATAGGAAGTAGTTACGGAACGAGTTAATGAAGTGAGGTGAAGAAAAAAAATCAATGAGTGAAAAGACTGCGGAGATTTTTACAACGGATTCAAAAATCATCATTAAATGATTTGGTTGGGTGACGTGAGGAAATCAAACACTTCAGCCTTTTTAACCGCTTAAATGATGATCGGGTATAGAATTTGAAATGAAAGATTTTTATCCAAAGTTTTGCGGAGGGTATATTTGGCATGATCAATAAAAATAATCAAAACAACTTTTCGAATGATTCATAACTAGACTATACTAAAGTTTTTATGAAATGCCATTATAACCAGAACTTTTTACCTTTGCTTTTCATTTTCTTTTTGTGGTCTTTGTATACTTTGTTATCCTCTGGAAGAGTCTTCATAATCCTTCTTGATTCTTCTTATTCATGGATATACTGGATCATCTTGTTGCAATTCAAATGTTTGTTGATCAGTGCCTTCAGGATCTGTAGCTGCAGAATGACTGTCTGGCTGCGGAAAGTCTGATTAGCTGCAGAATGTACCTGTAGAGAATTCTAATCATGGAATTGAGTGGTTTGGAATATACATAGAATATTTTATGGAATGAGTGAAGATAGGTGATGAAACATGGTATAATTGAATATGTATAAAGTGAATGATGGAATGGGATGGATTCAATTTATGAAATGGAGTGGAAGAATATAGGAAATGGCCTGCAATCCATGACATGTGTTATTCATTTGCAGAAAAACATGAAACTTAAAATTTTGATATGGAAATGAGGTGGATGAAGTATGGAATGAGATGAATGAAATATGGAATGAAGTGAAGTATGAATGAATGAATGAAATGGAGTATGGATGGATACGTGAATGGAATGAAATGAAATGAGATGGATCATAAATGCAATGGATCTGAACTTATGATTTTGTAACAGCTGCTTGCAAAAACAAAATGGAAAAGTTAGAGTGTCAGAAAGACTCTGATTTTCACCCTATCTTTTCTGTATAAACATGCCAATCAATGATTGGTTTTCATGTTTATACTTTATTATTATTTTTTTTAATTTATCTATTTATTTTAAAAATAAATGCTTCAGAAAATTCAATCAAGTTGATGAAGAAGAAATATTCTTCTTCATTAACTTCACATCACTGTTTTCCTGGAACTTCTTGACAAATTCTTCTCTTGAGAGTAGTTTGTGATACAACTTCAATCTATGACCATTCACAAGAAAAGTGACCTCTTCTTCATCTATTGTCCTAATTTTTACTGCTCCATTGTCAAAAATTTCAACAATTTCATATGGCCCAAGCCAATGTGTTTGAAATTTACCTTGAAAATCCTTGAATTTTGAATCAAACAAGAGAGCCCAGTCACCTTCTTTGAATTTATTCTCTTTGATGTACTTATCATGCCATCTAGTCCTTTGCTGTTGGACTAGACTTGTTTTCTGAACTGCATCTTGTCTGATCTCATCCAATTCATTAATCTGCTCCAGTCTATGCTTTTGTGCCTCAGTTAAATCAAGTCCTAGCTGAACTGCCATTTTGAAAGTCTGAATCTGGAACTCTATGGGGAACAAAACTTGCTTTCCATAAACAAGCTCATAAGGAGTATGGCCTGTTGTGTTTCTCCATGTAGTTCTATAGGCCCACAAGGCTTCAGGAAGCCTATCTACCCAATCTCTTCTATGTAAATGAGCAGTCTTTGTTAGGATTCCTTCAATGACCTTATTAGTAGATTCCACTTGACCATTTGCTTGTGGATGATAAGGAGTAGATTTTCTATGCCTGATTTTGTACCTCTCCATCATTTGTTCCACTAGCCTTGATGTAAATTGAGCCCCTTGATCTGTAAAAATTTCCCTTGGGACACCAAAACGAGTAAAAATATCCTCAAAAAGAAAAGTAACTATAGATGCTTCATTAGCAAAAAGTAATGGCTTGGCTTCTACCCATTTGGTAACATAATCAGTGCAAACTAATATATATCTCTTTTGTCTTGATGGAGGACTAATAGGTCCTACAAAATCCAAAGCCCATTTTTCAAAAGGTTCAATATGTACCTGAGGTTGTAATGGCATCTCACCTGAAGGAGAAGGTTTCCCTACCCTTTGGCAACTGTCACACCTTTTGACATATTCTTTAGCATCTTTGAACAAGGATGGCCAATAATATCTGAAATTAAGGATCTTATAGGCTGTCCTTTTATCAGCAAAGTGTCCGCCACAAGGTTCATCATGACATGCTTTTAGAATCTCAAGCATCTCATCTTCCCGAACACATCTTCTAATGATCAAATCTGGACCTGTCTTGTACAACTCATTAGCAACCCATGAATATTTTGCACTGTCAAAAATGATTTTTCTTTTATCTGTTGCATTCATTATTGAAGGAAATTTTCCTGAAACTAAATAATTAGCAATGTCAGCAAACCAAGGAGTTTGAGTAGAAATTGCAAAAAGATATTCATCAGGATATTGATCTTCAACTGGAGTGTCATCCTTGATGTTTTAGAGTCTAGATAGGAAATCAATGACCGTGTTTTGTTTTCTAGGCCTATCTAGAATGGTAATGTTGAATTCTTGTAAAAGCAATAACCATCTTATGACTCTGCCATTAGTAATTGATTTGTTCATTAAGTATCTAATTGCAGAATGATCAGTGTGAACAAAAGTTTCATAGCCTGTTATATAGTGTTTGAATTTGTTTATGGCATGAACAACAGCTAAAAACTCTTTTTCAGTTACAGTATAGTTTAACTCTGCAGGAGTCAAATTTTTACTGGTATAGTAGATGGCATAAGGAATCAAGTCTTTTTGTCCCAATACTGCTCCTAGAGCTGTATCAGAGGCATCTGTTGAGATATGAAAAGGTAACATCTAGTTAGGTCCCCTTAAAATAGGTGCTTCAGAAATCTTGGTTTTCAGGGTCTCAAAGGCTAACTGGAAATTAGAATTCCACTTGAATTCATAGTATTTGGTAAGAAATTTGAAGAGTGGAGATGCTATCTTGGTGAAGTTTTCTATAAACCTCCGATAATATCCTGTAAATCCTAGAAAAATCCTAACATCTTTTTGACAACTTGGAATAGATAAGTTAGAGATGACTTCAACTTTTGACTCATCAACTCTAATCCCATCCCCTGAAATGTGATGCCCCAAAACAATACCTTCAGTAAACATCATGAAGCATTTCTCATGACTAAGTGAAAGATTTGCTTCCTGACATCTCTTTAAAATTTTTTCCAAGTTTGTTAAAGCTTCTTCAAATGTGTTTCCATAAACTATGAAATCATCCATGTATACCTATACACAATCATGTATTAGATCTGAAAAAATTCCTAATACTGCCCTTTAGAATGTTGCAGGTGCATTGCATAATCCAAATGGAAATACTTGGTAAGCATAGGTACCCCAAGGATAGGTGAATGTGGTTTTGTCTTGATCTTCAAGTGCTACTTGGATTTGATTGTAACCACTAAACCCATCTAGGAATGAGAAGTCCTTTTTTCCAGCTAATGTATCTAACACTTGATCTATGAAAGGTAAGGGAAAATGGTCTTTAAGAGTAGCTTTGTTTAGTTCCCGGTAGTCAACACATACCCTCCATTTACCATTTTTATTTGGCACAATTACCAAAGGAGAAACCCACTGACTATCTGAAATAGGATAGATGAAGTTAACATTTAACAATTTTTGCAATTCTTCTTTAAAAATCTCCCTAAGATTTGGATTCATCCATCTTTGAGGTTTTCTGGTTGGTTTGCAATTTTCCTCTATATAGATTTGATGAGTGCAAGTCTTGGGGCTTATCCCTTTCATGTCAGTGTATTCCCATGCATATGCAGAAGAATGTCTCTGTAATACTTTGACTAACTCTTCTTGTTGAGATTTTCTAGGTTTTTGTTTATGTTCAAGGTTTTGCCTGGAAAAATCTCACTTGTAGAGCTGCCAAATTTGTCCATAGAATGAAGAGACATCTGCCTTGATGACAAAAACTCATGTTGGATCCCTCTTGAAATGGTTCATGTTTGTATTCTGAAGAGAATTCAAAGTTTTCTAGAGTATTCAGAATTTGATTATCTTCACTAATTTCTGAAATTGTGAAGAGAGGTTGTAAATCTTCTTCATCCTCTATCCATTGAGTGTCATCTAGATCTGTAATTGTCCTAGTTGGAGGATATAAAGTGAATTTATTAGTTGAACTACCATCAGAGATGTACATATCACCGGATCTACAACTAATAAAAGCATCAGCTGTAGCCAACCAAGGTCTTCCTAATATAACAGGATGTCCTCCTAGATTATTCTTAGGAGTTAGGATCATGAAATCCACGGGGTACTCCCAAGAATCTAGGGACACTGGAATGTCTTCTATTACCCCATCTGGTTTGATCACATATCTGTCTCCTAATTGTAATAATGTGGGTGTAAAGAGAAGGTTAGAAAGTTTCAGTTTATCCATGATTTGTCTACTCATGATATTGATTGCTGCTCCTAAATCAATGAGTGTGTTTTGGATTTCAATTCCATTGATGTGAATTTTAACAACTAGATTTCCTGGGTCAAGATACTTTGGAATAGCAATCTTGCCCATCATAATGTCTGCTATTTTTCTTGCCAGTTGAATTTTCTTTGTTTATCTTATTCCTTTTCTTCTTTTCTTCATGCTCAACTCCTTTATTGTTTTGGCTAAAATTGGAATTTCCTTGGTGGCTTGTAATAATGGAATTTTAATGCAAACATTTCTCAGCTCATCTAGGAAATCATAATTAGGCACCATAATTTGTTTTTCTACACCTCTATCAATTTGTAATCTTTCTGAAAAGGGAGGTATAGAAGTAGATGTGGATGGTTGCTCTAATACATGAGTTGAAATTATTGGATCTTTTTGTTTTAATTTTTCAGTGTTTGGGTCTTGAAAAGATGTGTCTTCCTCAAGACTTTTATTCACCTGTAGAGAGTCTTCCTCAGAGTTATCTTGTTCTTGTATGAACATAGAAGGTTTCCTCTTTTCAATTATTCTTCCAGACCTAAGTTGAACATCACTAAGGTCTAAAGGAGTAATTAAATAAGTTGGAAACTGTTGGCCTTCTATCATGTATGTGTTTTGAGGATTATTATTATTGGGGTTTGGTATGGGTTGAGCAAGCAACTGATTTGATTTTTGAGGGAATGGTAATGGAAGTGGTTGATTTTGATGTGGTAGGTTCTGATGATGTTGTTGAGGATTTTGTTGAAAATTTTGTTGAGGATTTTGAGGATAAAAATGTGGGTATGATGGATAGGATGGTGGATACTGATAGTACTGAGAGTATCTTCCATAGGGATTTTGTGCTCCTTGTGCCCAAGCTTGAGATTTATTTTGAAATTGAGGCCAAGGTTGCTGCCAAGAATTCCAAGGTGGAGGTTGATTATACATTTGATCATGGAATCCTTGTGTTTGAGGTCCCTACCAAGGTCTTCTAGAGACAAAATTAAGAGATTCTATGGAATCTGTAGGAGTTTCCTCCTGAAAGACAGCTTTGAGACCAGGAAGAGAAGGACAATTCTTGGTCTCATGTTTTTCAGAACAAATGACACAGGTCTCTACAACTTTTACATCCAGAGGACACTCTCTCAAGGCATGTTTCTTTCTACATTTGGGACAAAAGATTGCCAAGGCATCAGATTCAGCTTTTTGCTTGTTTTGTATCTTAAGGGTGTCTATTTGTTCACTAAGACTCCCTAAGATGTTAGATTTAAAATCATCAAGCATGTGTCCTATTTCTGATCTACTTACTGTCCCAGAAGCAGACTTACTTGCCCTTGCAAGAGCAGGATCTCTTGGACCTTTGACAATTTTAGATTTCCCTCTTGAAAGGTTGATACATAACTCAGATATTTCAGGTAATGTGAGCTGTGATATATCCCCTTTTCCCATCATGTTAAGGATATCCAACCATTCATCCCTAAAGGTGTCTTGATCTAAGTTTTCCATTTTTGCTCTTTTGATGTTGTAATGAAATCTCTCCAAAAAATCTTCCAAGTTTTCATCTTCTTTTTGTAACATCTTAAACACTTCTTCCTTATGATTGACCGGCATACAATAATCCATATACCTCTCTAGAAATGCTTGTTTCATGTCTTCCCATGTCCTAATAGAACTGTTGATCAAACTCATAAACCACTTCAATGCTGCCCCTTTCAATGTTGAAGGAAATAGTTTAAGTTTTTGAGCATCTTGTAAGTAGTCATAAGTTCTACATAGGACTTCAAATTCAAATAGGAAGGTTTCATGATCTTCAGTTTTAAGTCCATAGAAGTTTGGAAGGACAGAGGGTGAAATGTTTTTCATGGTTGTATTGGTTTCTTCATCAATTATAGGGAACCCAAAAGAGCTTCCTATTTCTCTTCTACCTCTTCCTCCATCTGCACCTCTACCTCCTTCTCCTCTACCTCTACCTATACCTCCAAATAATGTGTGTTCTCCATTAAAGACTCCTCCTCCCCCTTCTTCTGCCATGGTTGACTCTCCTGTGGAAGTGGAAAATTTTGTGTCCCTAATAGGAGTCTTTAGATCTTCTTCTAAGGCAGGTTCAGTGGATGAATTGGAAGGTTTTTCTAGTGGAATATCTGATCTTAGGTCTTCTAGAAGTCCAGGATCAGTAAAGGATTTAATGTGGGTCTGAGTTGAAGGTGTGCTAGCTCTTGGTCTAGGTGAAACAAGTGGTGTTCTAGGAATCAAATTTCTGTTTCTGCTGCTTATGAATCTACCCCTTGAGTCTCTCTCTCTACGCATATAATTGTTTTTGGGAATTAAGAAACAAAGGTTACCTAGTTTTCACTTCCTCGGCAACGGCGCCAAAATGTTTGTGCTCAACCTAGTCTCCTAAATTGAGTTCATTTAATTGTCAACCAGGGTTGGTAAACTGTTGAAGTGAAGTGCATTGTATGTGCCTAAGTGTTTGTTCCTTAATGCGTTGTGTCTAGTGTTTTATGATGTTTTTGGTCTTTTGATGGTTTTATGTTTACAAGGAAAAGAACTAGATGCTAGTGAAAAAAAAAACTACTAGTTAAAAACAGAGTGGAGCCTAATTTGTTGATGACAAATGACAAATGCAAATGCAAATACTGAAACAGAATCAAACCTAAACTATAACTAAGCAGAGTACAAAGCTTGATAATGACTTCAAGAAAATGAATCAAAACATAAACTTAACTTGTCCAATTCTTTCATTAAAGGTATTTTGGGAGAGCTTGAGAAATGGTCAGCTAAGTATACAAATTCTCTTAACTAAACAATTAAACAATCAGCTTATAATGATACAACATTTTATCCATGATTAAAGATTTGTTGAAACATATTTGGAGAAAAACATTGTTAACATCATAAGATCTCTACTCTAAGACTAGCTCCTAATTCTATTCTCCAACTTAGTTTAACATCACTAAACCTTATTCAAAAGTTATGGATTTCTTTTTAAAGTAGTCTTTTGAGGAAAGGCTTTGTTTATGAAGTGGTAAAGAAGTTGCAAAAGTACTTCAGGCCTTGGAATGATATTGTCTTCTGTTCAGATGGTTATGAGTCAATTATAGATTTGGAACAAAAGAGATTTTGTAAATAATGAAGGCCGTATTGTTTAAGTTTAACAACTAATGTAATCTAATATGCAATGGATGACAACTAAATGTGGAATGTAAATACATTTAGCTAAGCTAAAACTGAACTAAGTTGTCACTAGTCTACAATAAACAGTGCTGACCTAACAAGCCATTATCAAACTTAAAACAAAATAACAGAGCATGAATTGAATGCAATTTGACTCCGGAGTACCCTAACTAAGTTATCATGCATTAATATATGGGATTCTACAGCCTGTTTTTTCCATCATGAATGGTATTTTGGAAGAGCTTGCTAGAAAAATCCTGGCTGTACAATTCAGTGCAAATGCAAACATAAAGACTGGAAGCAATTTAAAAACTAAGACATCACGGCTATCTCCTACCCATTATTATGATATTTTGGAAGAGCGTTTTAAGAGTAAGATCAGCTATGCTACTTAGTGTAAACAAAAAACTGAAACTTTCAGTATCACGGTCATGCCTTAGACATCATAAGGATTTTTTGGAAGAGTTTGCTTAGTATAAGTTCAACTGTGATAATGAACAAAAGAAATTACAAATAAATCCTACAACACTACAGCCATTTCTCATTCATTATCATGATCTTTTGGAAGAGTTTCTTAGAACAAGTATAGCTATAGTGGCTAATGAAATTAACTATGAACTCAAACTTCAAAAACGTGAAAACAACTAAGATACTTATCTAGATTACGAAAGTAAAGTCGTGCAGGAGGCAGGGGCCCTCTACCACCAGACGGAATCTAACTCAAAATCAACTCAACGCGTTCAAAGCAATGTTGTCTTCTTCATTAAAGGAAAATAACTTGAAACAGAGTAGTCTCGGTCTTCAGAAATATAGCAGTCAATACATGAAATCTAACCAAAAGCTAGAGCCTGTCTCTCGGTTTCCCGAGTGCTTTTATAATAAATCTACATAACAGAACTTGCAACAATACGGCGATCATTGTATTTCCTTATCAAAATCGTACTAGGACTCTAAAGATGGCAGCGTAAAGGAACAAAGGACATCTGGACTAGGACAGTACTATTAGAAGTCTGCCTCCTTGAATGAGTTCCCACGTACCAAAACCACGTCCAAAATTCGGTTCATTCTTCATGGTGAGCAATGAACAATGAGGACATAATGTGGAATATACCCATGTGTTGCTTTTCCTGAGAGGACACCTGGAACATGCTTGAACGTGAAGACAATTGCATAATTTCTGGTTAGCTACGAAATGTCTGCATTCTGCAGCTAGTTTCGGTCAAAATGCATTACAATGACAAAATCACAAAACTTAGCAAGTTAGCCATGTTAATCATTCTAAAAGTAATTTTAACTAATTTCATTGATCATTTGGGTCTGGGATAACAATGGACAAAGGAAAATGAGGTAAAGTAAGATGAAAGAAAGCACAATCTTGGGGCTCAACAGTAATATTCAATAGCCAATTCCATTTTTCCTGAAGCCAACTCCTCTGAATTCTGGCTCTCTCTTTTTTCTTCCTTCAGAAAGAAAAGGACACCAATCCGTGCCAACACATGGCTCTGAAAGACCCGTTAGTTGTCTTTTGGTAAGGCTTTAGATTTTACAATTGACTTCTCTGTAACCAAAAAGGGCAGATCACCAACCTCCACGTGATTTCCATCAAAGCCCTGAGCAAAAGGCTGAGCCACGACATCGTGGTATTTGGTGCAACGGTGAAAGAATTCACTCCATCTGGCTTGCTGAAACTGATTTTGAATATCAGGGTAGATTATTAATAGATCCGACATCTTAGGCTCATACCGGTTTACCTTACTACCTTTTCCCATTACGCTATGTGATCTTCCCGGGATTCAATCCTAAGTCTCTATGAGTAAAACAGGTTCAATATCGCCGCGTGTAATTAACTCTAAACTAAACAAAAAATACTACTATGGTGAAAATATTTAACATAAGGGTTGGAATATTACACTATGCGGTCAAATAATTACAGAGTAAGTATTAACACAATGTGAATTTGTTTTACTTGGTAATCTTTACAATAACCATTTCCTCATGGCAATCGAAAAACATTCATTAACTAATACTTTTGTCCCTTCAAGCCGGATATGACACGTTCCAATGATATCACTGACACTGACATTTAATTTTGGCATCGACAGTTGGCCTATCAGCTATATTGAAAATGTTGATGAGCCCGTTGTCAACAAATTTCATTAGCAGATTTTATCAGATTACTAAAACGATGATATCCCTGCTATCAATAATTTCCCTGTTTATTAAATTTAAAACGATGACACTAAAACTATCAACATTTTCTGAAAATATTTAAAAACAAAATTTATTGTGATAACAACTACAATCCTTCCTACTTCCAGAGCTTAAACATACATTGTTGTAAATTCTACAAAATAGGTCAACTATCAAGATACATTTGCACAAAATGGTCATGAGGGGGATCAAATGATAGTTGGTCAATTGGGCCACTTCTTGATGTGCTTCTGGGGTCTTCATTATTTCGTTGAGTTTACAATTATGCTATTTGGAGGCGCATCCCATCCATTTCATCTTCCATACATTGAATTTTAACTTTTTGGATTTCCACTGTTTCTGTTAGGGCCAAAACTTGTTGTCTAAGTTCATAGACCTCATATTACAAGTTAAGCGGAGGATGAGGGCATATATGAAATTTAAGATCCATTTGATTGTGCATGATTTTCCTGTTGACTAGTTTAAACCACCTGATGTTAGTGCCTACAATAATCGATCCTGACTAGCTTCGATAGGTGGGAGGCCACACAAAGGAAGAGACAGACCAATATTTCAATCACGAGGCCGACTTTATTACTGAAACTGGGTGCTTATGATTTCTCAATCACTAAGACCTGAGCTAGAGACTATGACAAATAAAATTAAAGGTTTCCAAGGCACCTGTTGATGGGAATTTGGAATGAGAGCTTCAAGCATATTTCTTGAGTAGTTGTAGTGATTTTGGAAATTGACTTATTATGGATCATACATTCATAAGAGAGCTAAAGAGAAATATGGAAATTTCACTTGTATGAAAGAGAAACTGAGACTAGGGTTGGAAGGGGGCAATCTCTATCTTGAACAATGGATTGATCCATGAATTTAACCACAACATGTTGAAGGAATCTCTTCAGAATGACCTCAACATATCTAAGATATTGCAAGTGGTTTGAGATCTCCTATGCTTTCCAAATTGTGATTAAATCCATTGCCTATAGGAGGAGACAGTTTGCAATGAATTTGCAGGGTACTTAAGAGAAGGAGAGGTGAAGCGAAGAGCCACAATTTAAATCAATTCCATAAGTGATGTGTGTACAAGATGAATCTCCAGACGAGGGAGACATCCTTGACAGGACCATATAGTACTGAGATAGCTAGTAAGGAACTTTCACGCAGGACTTGAGCAAGTGAATGAAAATGGTGATGCCACTAGTTTGGCCATGTATGTGAAGTGGGTTCTTACATTGATGAGGGGACTTAGTTCAAAAAATACCCAAATTTTTATGCATACTCACCCTATGAGGATATTGGGTTAACAAGGATTTAGAGTTGGTCATGGGATACATATCCAAGAGAGAGTGTCATTATTCCTCATTTTCCATTCATCAAGATGGTAGGCTATAGTAGCTTGCTCATTTGTTGCTTGATTATGGTTGCGGAGGACATGGTGGAAGGATTTGTACAAAATATTTTAGGATATCAAAAATTCTATGAAGGAGGAGATAAAGAAAATTATTTGAGGGGAGAGAAGACGAGCATAGGTGTTGGATAATGAATAAAGAGTCCCATAGAACTGAAATGGAAAAAATACCATGTTCCTTAGCTAACTAAATTCCAAGAAGGAGGCCATACATTTTTGATGCATTCTTTAATCTCTACCCCAGGACATAGGCATAATCAATCTTCGTTTCTCCATCAAGATTGATGATAATCCCTCCCCCTCCTACCACCCCTAATCATAATGAGATTGCTGGAAAAGCCTCAAGATTTTACAAAATTTTGTTACACTAGATATCATACTAACTAAATTCCAAGAAGGAGGCCATACATTTTTGCTGCATTCTTTAATCTCTTCCCCAGGACATATTTATACTCAATCTTCGTTTCTCCATCAAGATTGATGATAATCCCCCCCCCCTCCTACCACCCCTAATCATAATGGGATTGCTGGAAAAGCCTCAAGCTTTTACAAAATTTTGTTACACTAGATATCACCCTTTGAATTAGGAGAAGAGCTTGACAATTTTCCTAAGGATACATATTTCGAGTATAAAATAAATTAGTCATTATTTTATTTTTTCCGTAGAAAAATCATAACTTTTTATTGGGGTATAAAAAGTTACATTATACATTCCCATTGCATTCACTATTTGTCTAGTATGATTAAAAACAAAAATTTAGATAAAAACCCATATTTCCTTTAAGATTTATAATCCAGCCCATGAGTAGTCCCCTTTTGAGTTCGATCATAACCAAAAATACCATAAACAATTGTCCCTATCAGCTATCTGGTCTATACAAAAACTCAGCCATTATAATTACATCATAAAAACTAACCATTGTTTAAAAAAAAAAAACAATTTGATCAGTAAACTAGTAAAACATAATATTGTGCAAAATACTTGATAAAAACCATGTGTGTATAATTATAGATAAAAAATGACAGGTATTGGTATCTATGGACTGTCCCATCTAGTGATTCGCCCACCTGCCAAGAACCGAGATCTTACCTAGTATCATCCTTGGAGAGTTGATCTGCCATTGTTTTTTTCTCCATGTAAATATGATGGAAAGAAACAAAATAAAAATATTATTTTAATCGTAGAACCTATTCTAAAATGGGTAGAAATATATGGTTATGGAATCTCTCGACAACATTGAACCAATTTATCACATTTAAAGAGTCTCCAAAGATTTGGATGGATAAAACTCCCAACTCTAGTGCCTAATAGAGGTGTAGTTTTAAAGGGAGGAGCTTAGCATGATTATTCGTGCCTAATCCCATATTAATGCAAGAATTTATAACTTGATGTTGGTTTAAATGCAATACCAGACCTCCTCCGCACTTTCCTTGTTCATCACAAGCCCCATCGAAGTAGTCCCAAGGGATCTCATGATTAATTTCCTCTTCTCTCGCATCCCTCATTACAATGGTTGCTCTTTTGTGGTCTATGGGGGAGATATTTGCTTCAATTTTGCATGCAATTATTTCATGTGTAGATGAGATCTCTCTGAATATCTCTATATTCCAAGCAAGCAAAATACCCCCAACAACAAAAATATAGGTATGAGCCTGTGTGTCTTGTCTTGTGTCGCTTCCCACCACCTCCTCCAAGCTTCTTCAAGGGATTGACTTTTCCATTCCATGGTACATCTAACTCCTTGATTGATAAGATCTAAAGTCCTAACAACAAAAATGCAATCTAGAAACAAGTGTGTGGTTGATTCTTCCGCATTTGTACACAAGTTGCACCACCCTGGTCCTTCCTTTCTTCTTTTTTGTGAATTATCCCATGTTGGAATTTTGTTCATGAGAGTGCACCATAGGATGAGTTTGGAATTAGCAGGGTAGTTCAATTTCCACAGTTTAGGCCACCACCACTCCTATTCTACTTGAATATGGGTTTCCATTTGAAATAGATATCCAAATTTTGGGTTGTAAAGGCATGATGGTGCATGTATCCATCTTAAAGTATCCTCACAATCAATGAGTCTAATATGTGATCTTATTAACATGAGAGTATATTCCTGCCATAATTATGCCTCTTAATTGCTTAATTTTATTTGCTTAGGACTCATCCAACCCTGTGACCATACGATAGTTCTTTTATTGTCTATAGTCTGGTTAAAAAACACTTTCCTTTGTGCATTTAGTTTTTGGACCCAATCCAAAGGGAGTGAGAATTTTTTTGGACCTCCCATCCAGGGATCCAATATGATTTGAACCTTTCCCCATTTCCAACATGCCATGCTAAACCAACACCTACCATATTAAAGGACTCTACTATTTTTTTCCATATTGTTGATGAATTGGGGAGTCTTTATTCTAAATTTCTTATCCATTCGTCTAGGGATCGGGCGAAAATGTATTTTATAGAAACAACTGTTGTCCAAATATTCTCAACCATTAAGAGTCACCAGCTAGATTTTGTCGCTAGGGATGAGGCAAAACTGTGGAGATCCTTCAGCCCCCACCTTCCCCATGATTTGGCAAAGCAATTTTATTCCATGCTACCAGAGAATCATGTGTTCTTATTTGTTCCCTAGCTAGAGAAATATGCTACAAAGTTTCTTAATGTGTTGTAAAGTTCCTCTTGGTACCCAGGTGAGGGAAGCCCAATAAATTGGTATGGATTCAATTACAACATTTATAAGTACTAATCAACCTGATTTTGACAACCATTTAGTACACTAGTGTTTGATCCGTTTTCCCACTTTGGCCAACATCCACCACCAGTTTGTTTTTCTATAACTGTTGCATTCAAGTAGAAACCAAAATATTTAAGACTCTCCTTAATGGGTTTTAATTCGAAGGGTAGATAGGATTGGACTATTCGAATTTCCTCCCTTGACATACATGCGTGTGTAATGGTTGATTTCATCTCATTAATCATATTACCTGTAGATTTCTAAAATAAAGAGAGAGCTTCCTTTAAGCAGTCCAGGTCTCTTCTAGATCCATTTCTAATGAATATAATATCATCTACGAAAAGGAGATGAGTGATAAAGAGATTAATTTCTACTTCAATTCCTTGGATCTCTCCTCTTCTTTTGGTTGCCTTGAGCACTTTGCTTAATCCTCCAATTACTAAAATGAACAAAAAGGGCGAGAGAGGGAATCCTTGCCTCAAACCTATCTGTGAATGGAAGAAAGGAGAGGTTTCACCATTAATCAAGACTAAAAAATAGACATTAGTTATACAACCCATAATACAATTGATGGAAGGAATATCAAAGCCCAGATGGGTCAACAACATTCTTAAATATATCCAACTAATCCTGTCATGGGATTTAGAGAGGTCGATTTTTGTAATCAATTGTTTTAGGTTTATGGTTTTTATATTGTGCATATGTTCTTCAACAAACCCAATGGCTTTGTGAATTTGGTGACTGTGAAGAAACCCAAACTGCTCATTGGAGATATTCCTAGAATCTACAGGCCGAAGACAGACAACTATGATTTTTTGTATAATCTTGTAAATGCAGTTGCATAATGAAATTGACCTATATTTATCAAATGACAGAGGGGCATATGTTCTGGATATTAGAGCCGGGAAAGTTGTGTTAAGGGGCTCGTGTACATGGCCACTTTGACATGAATCCTCAACTACTTTGAGGAGATCATCCCCAATCAGGTCAAAGAATTCCACTATGCACCCATCTAGGCCAAGGAATTTTTATTTTTGCATTAACTAGAGAACCCCTTCAAATTCCTTATTTGTTATAGGGGACATCAAGTGCTGGTTGTCTTCCTCCTCCACGAATATAGGGAAATATTGGTAAATTTTGATCAATTCTGCAATTAATGCCTCCTTAGGTTCCTTGTATAGGTTCTTGAAATATTCCTTCCCTAATATTGCTATCTCTTAAAATGATTTCACCTTTGATCCATCTAATTTTTGCATTTACCATATGGTATTGATGTTCCTCTGGCCTCTAGAATAGTTGCAGAAAAAATTGGACTTCTCATCTCCACCCTTTATCAACACTGACATGCTCTTCAATCTCCATTGTTCCTCTTGATCTAACAATATTTTCCTTTTCTTATCCTCCAAGACTCAAATTCAGTCCTTTGTCTCCTATGTATCATATCCTCTTCTTTCTGGCTACTCCATTCTATCCATCTCCTCATCGATTGATTTTAGATCTTGTTCATCTCTCAACTTATTATGTTTTTCCCAATGAATTGTAACCTGTTTTTCCTTCTTGAGATTTTCCATAAATTGATGAGCCACTAAGAGGTGACTAAGGTGGTTGTGAGGGATCCTCATTCAACTAGGAAGGGTTTAACGTCAAAGGGATCCCTGGTTTTCTGCTACCCCCTTTAAGTTCCAGGTATATCAGATGATGGTCTGGATCACCTTCTGATCCAATCAATTTCCAAAACATTGGAATCTTTCACACTAGATCTTCAACTAACATAAATCTGTCAAGTCATTTTGCCACCATGGCATTTCACTGTTCACTTGTTTCTCGAAGTGGGATTTTATTTTATCAAGTTTATGTCGAGGATCCTTCCTTCTATCATATTCCTAGAAAAAAATTATGCCAAGGGATCTTCATGTGCATGAGTTCCCCATACTTCAAAAGCCTCGAGGGAGAAATTAAGTCTCCCCTAATCACCAAGTTATCCTCATTCATAATTGTTTTAAAGAACAATGAAGTCCAAAATGTCTCTGCCTCTAAACAAGGTCAATATATGTTGAGAATCATAAGATCCATTCCTAGTTCAGCCGAATAGACCTCTGCTCCGAGGACCATTTCCGAACTCCAGTAATTATTTATCCTAAATTTACCAAGGTTGAAACCCATAAAAATACCTCAAGATTGCCCTCTTGCATCCATTGTGATAAATATCCAACCATGGAACATCCTAGAAAACACCTCTCTAACGAGACCTCTAGGTCCTATAGTCTCTTGAACCATAATAATATCCGAACCAAAATAAGAGACAAGACCCTTCAAATCTAGCTTTTTATGGGTACTTGCGAGACCCCTGCAATTAAAGGAGAGGGATATCATTTGGAAACCCACCCAGGGGCCTGCACTGCTCTAAGTTCCCCATCCAAGGATTTTTTTTTACCATCTACTATATTAGACTTGCTACCCCTTCCCTTAACAATACTGTCTTGTTATTGCAGAGCCCATAAACCTCCAGGATGAAAAACAGAGGGGTATTTATGTGAGCGGGGTTTGAGATTATAAGATTTAGTCATTGACTTGGTAGTGGCCAAGGCCAACAAGGAACCCAAAGGGAGACTACAAATGATAGTAGTGGTTACAATCTTGTCCAGGGAGTAGCCATTTCTTTTTTGAGGAGTGAGTAAAGAGGTTGAAGGACTAGTCTGGCATGATGGAAAACAAGGAAGAGACAAACCATCCACCAAATTAATAAGGTCAATTCAAACAGGGGGAGGCCTGGAAATACCAGGCCCCAAGATAGGCAGAAAATTCGAAATCACATGAGAAACAGGGCAGGAGTTCTCATATATATATTTACGTGAAGTAATAAAGTCGGTTCTAGTAGCAACATCAGTGTCAACTGATGACTCTTTTCTGGATTGTTGAGCATGTTTTACATCCTCCACGATTTCCATATGTTCCTATGAATTATTTCAAAGTGTCCTCCTGTCCACTTGAAAAACTAGAGGAGGATTCATGTTTTCTTATGTCCTTAACCTGAAGTCATTACCTGCAACCCATACTCTTCCAATATTCATCCTTGCTTGATTATGTCTCCTCTTGCCGCTGAAACCCAACAGGTATTATTTTTCCATGTGCCCTAGTTTATGACAACGACAACATCAAACCGACATCTCTTCATAGTCTAATTTTTGCAGATGGGACAATCCCTCAAAGGAAATATTCAAATTTTCGGAGAGGCCCTCCCTCAGATCAAGTCTCACCAAAATTATAGCTACCCTTCTAGTTATGGTGGTCAACAAGGATATATATTCCTCCAAGAATTCCCCAATTCCCCCATCATCTCCTTAAAATGTATTTGATCCACAATAAAGGTGGGAGTGCAGGTAATCTTACCCATAGTGGTACTTCCTCCATTTTTTCTTTGTTAGCATTGAATAATGGAGTCCCATATTTTAAGTAGAAATGGTGAAGATGCTATGATCAAATTTCTTGCTAATAACCTGGTTACACCTTCAACATTCTTGAATCCAAGGGTGAACCATCCTTGAGAAAGAATTGTCACCTATGCTTCACTAACCAAGGAGTTACCTCAATTATGCTTCACCCAATCACTAATTTCCATCGTTGTAAATTACTACCCTTATACACATCCCACCAGAGTAAGTTGACGATGCCATTGTTGTGTCTAATCTACTTTCTGCTTCTAGCATCAAATTGTTATCCTCTCACTTGCGCCTGATTCCTTTTTCCTTCTTTCTCTTAGAATTTGTTTATCATGGAGCTTCCCCATCCTGTTATTAAGGTTGCTCCTATATTTATTATCTCTGACAATAAGAAAATTGGGTATTTTCTCCAAGCTTTTCCCCAGCTCATAGAGAGGTGCCTCTCGGAACCCCCAACTCCACAAATATCATGTTCCCTCTAGCTCCTCACTCCAGATGGCCCTGGCTTTGTGATTGAGTCTCATAAGTACTCTTTAGTAGTCCTCCCGATTCGAGATTGTAGATTCCTGCTCTCCCCACCTGAATTCCCTTTATCTAAGGCAGGGGTTCCTTCGTGTGGTCATGTTCCTCCCTTCCCCATCCTTGATAGGGTTTACACGCACCATGCCACCCTTCTCCTTGTGTTAATTGTCCCCAAATTCCAAAATCTGATTTTGTAGGGTTTGAGTCTTCCCATTTTTCATTACAACCTCCAACACCGAGGGTTCCAGGTAGTACCTGAGAGACTCCTTGCTTCCTTTGCAAGACCCCTATGCCTCTAGTGTCCTGTAAGGCAGATCTTCTTAAGGGGTGGCCTCAATTATTTTTATTTTTTATTATTTTTTGACAGAAACAGTTATAATTTATATTAAAATTCTCGGCATAAATGCCCATTTACAAGCTTCCAACATTTGCGGGACATCTCCCAAGTTTCCCCCATAACCAGAATCCACCCATCTCTAATTCGGATAAAATGAAGCTTCCTAGATTCTGAAATCCATATTAACGACAAGATTTCCCCTAACTTAAAGACACATACAAACTGCTGAAGCAATAAACAATAAAACATAACAACGTAACTACGGAATTGGATCCCAATTTTCCTTCTCATCCCATACTAGAGTGCCTACTGGAAGAAGAGCAGCTCTATTAGTTTCCGCATTTGCCTCTTTGTTGTTGTTCCGCAAAACATGGAAGAAGCTTACCTTTTGAAAAGATCTAGCAAGCTTTTAATTCTCGTCATCAGTCTAGAAAGTCGAATATCCTTCGGACTTGAATTTCCCACAAGCATTTTTATGAGTGTTTGAGAATCGCTAATGACCTTTGCCTCCTTGATGCCTACCTTTTGCAATACCTTGATACCTTGCAGCAGCGCCATCGCCTCTGCTTCGGTATTGGTGTCTTGGCCTAGACCCCAAGCGTACCTATGCTTAATTTGGCCCTCCATGCTCTTGATGATGCCTCCTGCGCCTGCATTCCCCAGATTTCCTTTTGCCGCTCCATCGAAGAACAAAGTGTAGCAAGCCAATTCCTTATTCCAATTGCAGAAGTTCTCTTCAGTCATTCTAATCTGCTAGTCTTTTTTCTTTTCCTCTTGAGATTCTGCCTTGGTGAATTGTAAACCCAGCAAACCACCCCACTCCATTTCATGAGGGGAGAGGTTTTTTTCGGAGAAAGTCCCCACATGCTCACTTATAAATTCTTTGAGGATGCTTTTTATCTTGATCATGATCACTTTTTCGTTGTGCATTTTCCCCTGGAAGATCTTGCAATTCCGCTCCAACCAGATATGCCAAAAGACTAGCTTTGGAAGAACTAGCCAACTATCCTTGAACCAAATGTTATTTGGAAGTTGTCCATGTTAGGTAAACTTGACTCGGGATAGAGTCAATGTTGACTAGGGTAAATAGTAGTGGTTTTGGGGCACATGGTATTGTGCACCCATGGTTTTTGATCCCTGGTATTGCATGTGATGGAGCCTATAAAAGGCTGGGAATACTTCATTGTAATGTAGGCCTAGAGGTGAGCGGTGAAGGCTCACTTGGCTGGATTGGCCAGGGTTGTGGCCAATGGTTAATGAAATTTCACTGGTTGGGTTTTTCCCCGGAGTTTGGGGTTTTCCCAGTTAAATATTTGTGTCAATGTTTATGATTTGTTGCTAGCCTCTTTTATGTTTATTTCTCTCAGTAAATTCTTTATTTTTCCTGCAGTAAATTCCTAACAAATGGTATCAGAGCCAAGGGTTTTATTGGCCTAGTGAATGGAAAAAAAAATGCAGAAATTGATGAATCCTTTTGCAGATCTCTCCATACGGAGCATGGTGTTGTAGAGGAGAATTGATATTGACATAACCCATTGGAGGAGCACTCTCACTATTGTAACGTATACGAGCATGTTGAGATGGAAATGTAATTTCTTTGCTGATGGTGAAACCACCGAAATGTGAAAAGCTATGATTTTGTATGCCTTCTAGTGTATTGAAGGTCGATTTTGATAGAATACCAGTGTGGATGGAAGTTAAGGAGATCAAGAAATTTTCTCAGAAGGCTATGAGAACCACCGATGTGAAGACGTTGGATGAAGACGCTGGATGTTGTGCGAAATTTGTGATTATGTGTTTTGTTTTTAAATTTTTATTATTCCTCACGGACTACTATTGAAAATGGTGGTTATGGATCACAACCGAATTTAGAACTGGTCAAATCTGGCATGCACAGATCTTGAAGCTGCCCATATGTGTGGATTTATTCAGAATGAAAAATTCTTGGTTGTGCGCAGTAAGAACAAGTTCCAGAAGTGCTCAGGTGGGAAACTACGCCATAGCTGGAGAATAAATGAGATTTTCTGGTGAATTAGATACTATGTGGAGCCTGCTATTGTCCAACCGTGTGTAGAGCTGCGTGGAAGTGTGAGATCGAGTTTGTTTCGAAGGTGATCGTAGTGTTGTCCTACGGGTAGGAGTTTTTTTTTCTTCCACCTTCGATTTGGGGCACTAAAACCGGATCCTTCAACTCATCATCTCTATCAGTTTTTTTTTGCAAGTTGCTCGAGGTAGAGTTCCCAAGGGTTGCCAGATGAAGGGCACCGAGAAGAGAAGTATATATCAAAGACATCATGATTGACGAGGCCACGGGCGTATGGGTGACTGCTGGCTCAATGTCAAGACTCCAGTTGTTGTGAGAACGACGGATAAAGGAAGAGTAAGGGGCGAGCAAGGCCGTGGTGGAGGCAGTGCTAACCACTTTGAGGGTGATGAATACAACACTGAAGCAAAGGATATGTCGGTGGGGGTGGTTTTTGGAGTCAGCCAAGGTTGGGGTTGTGAAGAGGACACTGGTGGCTGAGGCTACAGAGTGGCTAACGAGGTCTGCAGTGTAAATGGACAAAGATCCAGTGGGCGCGAAAGGCATAGGAGGTTGCGCCAACAAGCTGTAACAAGGGCTCGTGTTCAAGGAGGACAGGATGGTTGATCTCGAACATGAAGGCACCCAAGTTTTATCTCGGATGTGAGGTAATACCATATGCAAAAATGCAACAGAGTTTTTTTTTGGACCCAAATGGCAAAGTGGATTCCACGGAAGAGGAATTAATAATGGCAGAGCAACCCATTGAATTTCCTGTCAGGTTCCCTAAATCGATGAGATGTGTTGGGGGCTAGAAATGGCCCTCTATGTGGTCGCCATGCAACCATGGAGATGATGATGGCTGCTAGGGTCATGATCAAGGTATTCTTTGGAGCTACCATGAAGTTGTGTAGCACTGCGTGAATAGGGCCATGTTAATGGCAAGAGCGCTCCTATACAGAAGATGATGGACATTACGTAGGTGTAGATCATAGCACTAAAGAAATGTAGATCGAAGAGATCTTGTCAAAATGAGAGAGGATATATGTACATGGATTAATTAATTGATGAACCATGTATCTGAAGAGAGTTCCTAGAGGACTGGCGGTTACAGAGGCTGGTGACCCATGTAATCCGGTAGATGGGTTCTTTTTATATGGAGATTGATTTCATATGTACAAAGACAACAACAATGAAACAAAAAAATATATATTATTATAATGGAGTTAATTTTATTACATGTAAATGGGCATACTGCTGTAAGACCTGGTATGGCATGCGTACCCCTGGGTAATCACTGGTAAAGTCTGGGTTAGACCTAGGTGATAGGGGGGATGTCAAGTTAACAATTACCCTGGGTAAAAATTTGAGGGGGGAAGAGCTAGAGTGAGCGGGGTTGTCTCACTTAGCAGTTTTGGCTGGATTTAGTCAATAATCCCCAAGTCAAGTTTAAGGGGGGAATTGTTAGGTAAACTTGACTTGGGATAGAGTCAATGTTGAATAGGGTAAATAGTAGTGGTTTTGGGGCACATGGTATTGTGCACCCATGGTTTTTTACCCATGGTATTGCATGTAATGGAGCCTATAAAAGGTTGGGAATACTTCATTGTAATGTAGGCATGGAGGTGAGCGGTGAAGGCTCACTTGGCCGGATTGGCTAGGGTTGTGGCCAATGGTTAATGAAATTTCATTAGAAAATACCAGTAGTTAGAAAATTATATATTATGGAGCAATTCAACACATAAAATATGTGGAAAATACAAGCACACAAAACACATAAAACCAGAGAGACACAGATATACGTGGTTCACCCAGTTTGGGCTACGTCCACCTCGAACAACCAGTCCTTCCTTTCTATTATCCAACAAAAATGAAGAGACAAAACCTATAGCAGATCCATTGTAATATCCTCTGTTCTCTCTCATAATCTCCCTATCTATTTCCCGCTCAGAGAATACACATATGATACACAACCGCAATACAATACCCTCATACAAAGAGAGGGGTTGCCTTCTAGGGCAAAAAACCCTAAACTAAACATAACTTCTACCGTCAGATCATCTGCCTAATGAACGGCCCAGATTGACTAGAAATTATTATACTTTTACAAGGCAATTCTACATCTATTTTTAGCTTCAGTGGTGCAGCCCTCGAAACCCCCGCCGCGAGACTGCTGGCCCTTGGACCCCCTAGCCGGGGGGTCAGCCCCCCCGGACCCCGCAGGGGGGACAAGTCCCCCCCGCTGCAAGGGTGTATAGTTTTCGTGGGGTATACATCCAGCTAAAACAAGGATCTTTGAATCAGGATGAAAATCAGGCTCCACACCCAACAGTCCAGGGTAGCGATGAAACCAGCTAGCATGCAGATCGA
Organism: Pinus albicaulis; assembly: GCA_034641835.2. Taxonomy (NCBI): domain Eukaryota; kingdom Viridiplantae; phylum Streptophyta; class Pinopsida; order Pinales; family Pinaceae; genus Pinus; species Pinus albicaulis. Next base: position 299,257,021 of record CM076573.1, read on the forward strand.
AAATGGAGGAGGGGAGCGATATGTCCGTAGACCAATGCTTCAAAACTTCGTTCCAGACTTCTAAAGCGAATTTTAATTCCAGCATGATATGCTGAGCGTTTTCTTCACTTGTCAAACACAACGAGCATCTTGTAGGGCCATGGAATCCTCTCCTCCTTAGATTGTCAGCTGTGAGAACTTGGCTGTGGCATAAAAACCAATTAAACATGTCGATTTTAGGGATTAATTTCTGTTTCCAAAGGCCTTTCCACAGCGCAGGGCATGGAGGAGCATATGGAATTGCATGCAACATTTTATAACCCTGCACCATAGAGTATGCACTAGAATTCGCCCCCCATCCTCTCTAATCGTGCTTCTCTTTATTTGTTGGAGCCTTCCCTTTAAGCCTAGACCGTAGCACTAGCCATGCGTTTTCCAGATCACTTGGCATATCCGGCTTTCTCCAATCCAACCAAACACTATCTCTCCAAGTGGAGATATCCCACAGAGAGACCAAACCTGCATTCTTCATCCAGAGGCGTAATTCCTGAAGCTCGTGGACATCCTTGAGGGGCACATCATTCATTATTCGATATTCCCAGATGTCTATAGTTTTCCCATTCCCTGAAACCCAATACAATTTTTCTTGAATGAGCGCCTGGGCTTGCACACGCAGCTTGTGAATTTGTGAACCATTTATGAATTGAACAGGACTGTCCAGGCAACGTTTTCTTTTCCTAGTGAATAATTTATTCCAGAGAACACGCTGAGCCCAACCAGCCTTAAGGGAAACTTGCCTCCATAGGATTTTGGCCCCCAAAGCTAAATTTTTCAGTCTCAGGTCTTTAAAATTCAGGCCACCTTCTAAAATTGGTTTGGTGACTTTGTCCCAGTTGACAAGCGGGAGTTTGTTTCTATTTTTCTTTCCACCTTTCCAAAAGAAGCTTCTTATTAAGTCTTCCATTTTCCTGAGAACTCCAGGAGGGGCTACCATAAGAAATTCTTGGAAGGTTGGGAGATTGTTCAGGACTGACTTAATGAGCACAGTTTTCCTTTCTAGATTAAGCCAAGAAAACCCCCAAGCCTGCAATTTGATTTTGAACTTGTCAAGGAGGGGAATCCAATCCTTTCCTGAAGGAATTTTCTGAAAGATAGGAAGCCCTAAATACTTGAAATATGTCCATCTAATGGACCTGGCAAAGCCCCAGCATCTGGAAATTGCAATTAGTTCACTTTGAGACACATTCCAACCATAAATGTGACACTTTCCAGCGTTCAAGCTACATTGTGAGACAGCGAAAAACTCATCCACTACCAATTTAAATTGTTTGGCAGTGAGAACAGAAGCTGCCTCCAAAATAAGGGAATCATCAACAAATAATGCATGATTGATCTCTTTTATTCCTCTTACAATTTGTAGGCCCATTATATCCTGATATAATATTCTTTTTTCCAAGATAAAGCTGAAGGCAAAGGCTTGGAGGAAAAAGAGTAAGGGGGAGAGTGGGCATCCTTGCCTTAGCCCTATCGAGGCTTTAAAAAAATCAGTTGCTCCCCCATTCACCAACGAAGCAATTCATGGCTCAGAAATGCAGGCTCTGATCCAACTAATGAATCCAGATCCAAAACCAAATTGGTGCAAAAATTTGAACAAAAAGGAATGCCTAACTCTATCAAACGCATTTGCAAAATCAAGCTTAACAATCATACCTTTTTCTTTTCTCTTCAGGCTTGAATGTATCTCCTCCTAAATTAAGATTATATTGTCTGTGATTTTCCTTCCTTCAACGAAGCCCCCTTGGTTCTCCGGAATGAGGTCTGGAAGAATCCCTTTCAATTTGTTGGAAATCACCTTAGTAATTATCTTGTACCCAATGTTTCACAAGGAAATGGGTCAGAATCTATTGAAGGAATTTGCACCCTTTTCTTTCGGAATGAGGGCTAGAAAGGCAGAATTCATACTGCCCCCTATTTTCTTATAGTCTTGGGATTTTAGAATCATTTTATGTAAATCTTTTTTCACAATCTGCCAGCATACTTGGATAAAATTTTCCGTGAACCCATCCGGGCATGGGGCTTTATCTAGACTCATGGCAAACAAGGCAGCCTTTATTTCTTTCCTAGTAACCTTAGCCTCTAATTTCTGATTCATTCTAGCTGTGATTTTAGAAGGAATTTCGTCTAAAAACTTGTCGCTGCATCCTTGAACCTCTTCTTTGCTGAAAAGGTTTTTAAAATGTTTGAAGGCAGCCTTTTTAATGCTTGGAAAATATCCATAAGTTTGGGTTTCATCCTTAATTTCTGAGATGGAATTGAAACCTCTCCTAGCTTGGGTTTGCTTGTGAAAGAATAATGTGTTTCTGTCTCCATATTTCAACCAAAGGCTTCTCAATTTTTGCCTCCAATATTCCTCCTCTTGTCTGCATGCACTATGAAATTTGTGTTGAAGTTCTTCCCCCCTTTTTAAAGATTCACTCAATATTTCTGCCTCTTCCATGAAGTCTTGATGATTCTCGAGAGTTATTTTGGCTTTATTTCTTTCTTCCGCAGGACTAGGGATGTTTTTAGCCCAGCTTTTCAAATCTATTTTCACTCTTCTCAACTTCTCCTCCCAAACATAGAATGGTGAACCCATGACTGGCATCTTCCATATTTCTTCTACCCTATCTAAAAAGTCCTTTTGATTTATCCATAGAGAACTAAATCAAAAGGGGATAGGGCCTAAATTCTTTTGGGTTGAGAGAACCAACATTATTGGTTTATGATCCAAAGTGCTACTAGAGAGAATAATCATCTTCACATCAAGACCAAGAAGCAGGAAGGAAATTTGAATGAGGAACCTATCTAATCTAGCAGCAATATGCCCAGGGCCTACCCGTTTATTTGACCAGGTATACTTACCTCGGCAAGGCTTGATGTCGAGAAGATCCCATTCATGAATGAGATCCTCCACCCACTTGTGAGCTGGATCTCTCACAATACATCCCCCTTGAATTTCTCCTTGGCATAGAGTAATGTTTAGGTCTCCTGCAATTAGAGTGTTTTCCAGTTTCTCCCCATCTTCCATGTCTCTTAGGGAGTCCCAGCAATTTTTCTTTTCCTTAGCATTAACTAGAGCATATACATTGAAGAGGCTGAAAAGCTCCTTCGATTCTTGATGTTGAAACTTTGTGAACAACCAATGGAAATTTTACTTTTCAACTACCATATTGAACTTGGAAGTATTCCAGAGAGTGTCAAGACCTCCCGAGGCCCCTCTGGCTGAGGTAGCCACTGCCCCTCCTTTATTCCAAAACTTCTTGCTTCTCTGAGGGAAATCCTTTTGCTCCAATTTTGTCCCCTGGACAAGCATTATGTATGGGTTTTCTGTCATGATTAGATTCCTCATGGCTTCTTCTTTCATCTTGCTCCCAAACCTTTGTAATTCCAGGAGATCACCTTCATTATTTATTTTTGTGACAGTGAGGGCCTCCCTTGGAGCCCTGTCCCTGGTTTCTTTCCATCTTTGGGGTTTTGGCCAGCAACTTTTCCAAAGTAGGCTGGCTTCCTTGCACTTTGTCTTTGTATGTTTCTTTCTCTCTCTTCTCCTTGGTTGATATTCTTCCCCTTGTCGACCTTCTTACGGTGGATTGAGAGTCTCCTATCTCTCCTTCCTCATCGGATTCTTCTGAGCCTTGACTTTCCACATCACTCGCAGTGTGCTTATCTTTGGATATTTCTGCTTCTCCTTCCCCTTGCCTTGACTCCTTTTTCACTGCAATCTGGGTAGCCTCCTTGTCTTCAGTCCTTGCATTCTCCGTCGACGCCTTCTGAGGCGGATCCACTTCAGGGATTTCTTGTGAAGCTTAGCCAAGGGGCCCGAACATGTTTCCTATATCTTTTGGAGGGAGGTTTTTTTGAGACACGCTGTTATCTTTGGATTAGTTTCCTTTGCCCTTTTCTTGTCCTGCCGGATTAGAGGCCTTAGGGTTTGTTTTAGATCTCTCGGCATGCTTCCATCCTTCCTCTTTCTCCTTATCCTCCTCACTCTTTTCTGGGCAATTTCTGGCGAAATGTATGTATTCGTGACACCCCCGACACTTAAATGGGAGTTGTTCATAGTCCAATTTCTAGATATGGGACCAGCTTCCGACATTAATTTTGATAGCTTCCAGGATCCCTACTTCAAGTTCCACCTCCACATAGATCCGAGCACAGTCGTATTGGTCTTTATTGTTTGCCCTGTCAGTGAATTTTCCTAGTGCATCCCCTATGTGTTTCAGAGAGACCCAGTTCCAGCAGTGTATTGGAAGATTAGGAAATTTGACCCATACTAGAACAACTGAAGGAACATCCTCTGCTGGATCAAATTCTGGTGTCCACTTATTCAGATACAACCCTTGTGGCGCCATAAAATATGGGCCATTCCTGAAGATCGGCTCCTTATCCTCTTTGGAGGTAAATTCGAATAAGAAATAACCTTTGCCTAGGAAATAAGAGGTGACATTTTGGTTTATCAATGGCTTCTAGTTTTTTATCACCCAGGCTTCCGTGACTTTGGGAGACGGCCACAAGCTAGTGAAATTTCCCACGAGTGCTCTCTCAGACATTTTCAAGGCAACCTACATAGGACCATCTGGAGGGAGAGACACCGCCGACATTTCTTCCAATCTTTTGACAAACTTCGAGGCTTCAGCCTTCTTCTTCTTGGGAAAAGAGGCGATAAACGAGTTGAAAGCAGATGTGTTTGGAGAAGGCGGAGGAGGGGGGGGAAGGAGGGGAGGCCCAAGGTGAGCCCTGCTCCTCCATGGTGGAGACAACCCTAGCTGAGCTTCAGCGCGCGGGTAGCAGGTTACAGGCAGCGAGTTTTTTTGTTTGAAATTCAAAAATTTATGTAAATGAAGCTCGGGTGGCCTCCATTATTCACCTTGAGCCTACAACTCTTTACTATGCCACCTAACCCCCCAAGTGAATACTATTTCTTCCATACCTACTACATCGATAAGAGAGTAGTCCAAAACACTTACCGGTTCTATAGCGAGAACCTAAATCCTTTTTGTAACAGATCACGAGTAAGCCGTTGCTTTCGCGCAAGGGTTTCCACTTTGACTCAATGTTAGTTTCACACCACCTCCTGCTCCATTGATTTGCATAACTATCATCCCTCCCGTCGCCAAAAAAGTTAGTGGTCCTTTCATGCTAGCAGGTGGAGATATTATGAGTGATTTCAATCTTTCCAGATTCTTCTTACTGGGCTCCATTCCCTAGACCGCAAGAATATCCAAGTGGTTAGGCTCTAGCTCAACCCTCTCTGTCGTAAATCCCATTTTACTACTATTTAAAAAGTGTTTACCCTTCGAATCAAGCCTATTTTTGTTGACTAGATCTGGCGTTGATTCCATGAAAAAACATTTTTGGTGATGCTATGTAGTTTATACAAGAGAATAGGAATCGAAAAATGCATTGGGAAAGGCTCGGGTTTAGTATACAAGGCCTGACTCCCATAGACTCAGGTGAAGGCACCTCACTGACAACTTCTTTGACAACCTCCATCGCGGCCTCCACTTGCTCCATCTACAACCCTTGCTTCAAACCCCAACTCCATCGCTGCTCCCCTCACCTTTTCCTTTTCCAATAAAGCATGGATCATAAATCAACCATTATACATTAACAAAACATATTAATTAAATTTGAACTTAAAGGTTGATAAAATTTTGAGTTAAGCATGTTATTGAATCAGTACACTTATTTTTTAATAGTCATGTATTCTAATCATTTATGGTTGAGGAACCATTTTACAAACTACCACAATAATGGAAAGACCATAATTTTTTGTTGTTGTAAGAATAGCTAATAATTTGTTTATCTAGTTTGAAAATTTTATCCATTAATATTAAACACCTTACATTCCTTAATATACATTATTATTCTCATCTTCTACATCCGTCAAAAGCTCGATTCTAACCAATTCAACATTAGTTGTAAGATATTCAAAAAGAAATCACTAAATAAAGTAACAATTGAATTTTGTATTTAAATGTTTCTAAGTTATTACTTTCTGAAATCAAGAACTCCCAAGGTTATACTTCCAAATGTATCCACTCACGTGAAAATTAACCATGAAAAATGAATAATAGTTCTCATGATAGAGGAAATATGACTTGTTTCCACCTAAAACTGCATGGTTCATTTTTCATTTTTCAAGCCACTTATTTCCAACAAAATAACACTAAGAAGTGGAGACTTTGGGAGATTGGTTTTAGTCATGAACAATGTATTGAAAATCTACTTCAAGAATCATCTTATTTATCATGCACATGAAAGGAAGTGATGGAGATACTTATGGCACCATTTTCTTTCACATGTTTTAGGTCATCCGTATTTTTAGAGGGGTGTCTTAGTGTTGAATTCAAATATTTTGAGCACTTATTATACATAAGGAAAATTTCACCTTTGGGGAACTTTTCTACATGCTTTTGTGCATATTTTCCATTAGAGGTACCTTTCACTTTCCCCAGTGAAAATTTACATACTTGGAGGTGTGCTTAAACATAGGAATGGAAATGTGGTCCTAAGCTTAACTTTTGCACTTTAAACTAGGAAATAGATCATCATGGCATATCAATTACACAAACAATTGAAAATTTTCATTGATTAATGAATGTTCAATTGGAGGAGGTTCCAAATGGAACATTTACATTATTATATCACTTAAAAATAAATAACAATCATGGAGTGTTCTCCTAAATACCTTTATAATTATATTTTGCATTAATCATAGGCATGGAAGGATGCATGTAGCATTTAATGATTCGGCAAGCCTCTGTTACTAGAATTAACCAAGATATTTTATTCATTTGATGTTAGTATAATTGCATGAAAGAGTATGTAAAAACCATATGTGCAAATACTTAAAGTAGAAGCAACAAAGAGGGAACCATAAAGACAATACACACAAAATTTTGATAAAGGAGTTTGTCCAATGTGGACTACATCTCCGAGCCTTGCTTCAATAGTGGGGAGGCAACTTCATTCATCTTAGCAAAATGAAAATTATTACATGGAAAAATACATCATTATACCTTCAATTATGGGACTGACTTGAGGTTCCACTGCTCAAAACACAACAATCACAGCACCAAAATATTTTTTTCGTCCTTCTAATACTTTTGGCTTTAAACATAACCTACTTTTGAAAGGTGCATTGTTATCTCAAATTAAGAGTCCAAAAATTAATGAAGAATGTGGGTTTCTACCATGACCCCTTTGATCCACTGCTCATATGCAAAAATAAACTGCACCATTGAAATCCATGCAAAATTCTGAGTAAAATTAGTATAAACTCAACTATGTTTTTCCATTGTCATCCATGGACCCCTAGAGAATCTTCAAGATTCCTCAACACATCTAAAAAGGAATATTCCAACAAAATATTATGCCTCGAAAATCATGCCGCACTTGGTTACTGCCTCCTGGTTCCTGCCTCTGGGTTCCACTCTTGTTTGGGCTCCGTAGCATGTCGGGCCACTCACAACTCCCCTACTTGAATGCAAAAATTTGAACGTTTTATACCAAATGGTTGGCAGATATTACAACGCCTTTGCCAACTAGCGAGTTGTTTAGCGAAGTATTATTAAGACATGGTGTTGGGCAGTGTTACAGGTTTAAACCTCTACATAATTATTTTTGTACATAACACAAAATATATTTCAAAACCGTTGCCAATTATATATCGTTGTTGCATATAAAATGTTAACTACCTGACGTCCTTGTTCAACTAACCATCGAACTCACTGTAACATATGTTATATATATTGACCGCGGGTTTGAAATGAGACCGCCACAAAAACTTGTTGTTTATTGTTGGTTGTTAAACCTTGAATCACCAAGTTATCAGATGACTATGCCAATTTGACTGCCCACAGGGTACCATGTGGAACCCATTGATTGGGCCACATGTCCCCATAACATTGGGCCACCTAATTTCCACTAAGTTTGGTGGGGTGTCTCCAAATTTTCTAGTTCTGCTAACTTTAAATCCAACTAACTCCTTTCGCAAATTTAGCCGATGTTCACTAAATTTAGCTATTGATTTGTTTGGTCCACCAAATTGGTGCTACTCCAAATTTAATTGTTGTGCTACTAAAACCTGTCCTTTAGCTAGGTTTGACCGCAAATTTTGTTAAGTTTTCTTAGGGCTATATTGTTTTTTGCTTTGATAGTTGCATTTCATTGTTTACATATTAAATTCACCCCACAACATCATATCATTATTTAGATTTACAACATATGCAACTATATAGAAATAAAAATATCATCATCGATGTAGCGGAACATAAAGGAACAATAGAATAAAATGCATTCACACATAGAGGCACCACGATTGGTTGGAGACCAAGGCAAAATGCACTACAAGGAAAACCCTTTCAAATTCTTCTTCTTATTAGATTTTCATTGAATGTTTCAGCAAAAAGGGAGTATAATGATCCATATCTTCAGCCATGACCTTATCCAGCAAAATCAACTAAACAACATCCATGAGATGAACAGAAGAACACTAATAATAAAAAATCTGATTTAAAATCCTGCGATCAACTATCACTGTCTGCGGTTAACGGCCGAACTTTGCGGTAAACAGAAGAAATTTGTGGTCAACTGGTAAAACCAAACCCTAGGTCCCAACTGCATGCAAAGAGTGATGTGTGTGCGGCTAAAACCCTTCAAATGCATGCATGAGCTTGTGTGTGGTACACGTCATGTTGTCACCATGACAACTGACCGTTAAAAATGGATCTTTCACTGTCCATCAATGTGTTCCAAAGAACTCACAGTAAACAACTTAAACACCTTGAAGAAAATAACAATTTTGGGTAATAATGTCTAAAACCTAATTTTTGGTTACCTAAGTGCTTTCCTAGTGAGTTCCTACGCATTTGCAATTCTTACCATCGATGCCTGCACAGAATTGCGCTCTGTCTTCCATTATAGATTGCGCACATGACTCAATAAAAAGTAAAAATAAAAAGTGAAATCTAGAAGCTTTTTTGGGCTGATATATCCAATTTAAAGCTTCAAGGTCACACTTATTTGAGCCTAACCCCCCTGATCATGGAGCTAATTCCCATTCTTTAAGGAACGCTAATCCCACCTTCAGTGGATCTCCTCCTTGAGATATGGATCTGAAACTTCCTCCTCTTGGCCTATAAATCAACTACACTCTAGAGGGTTTGGAGATTACTGAATATAGAATTATGCTAGTCAAATTAGGTTGGAAAGTTGATCATCGAAGGAGAGGATTGCAGATCATTGGGAGGAGCTTCACTTCATCAAGGCAAAGGTTGTGAAAATCTTCTATATTTTTTAGATTAATACAAATGAGCTCTTTTTCCCACTGCATTGTTTAATGGAAATGGTGAATGGTTTATGTTATTTATATTTTTCCATTTAAATGATGTTATTTACTAGTCTCCTTGATCACTAGTTTGAGTTATTGACTCACTTATGCCGCATATGCCTTTGATCCTTTGGTTTCTATGTTTGCAGGTTTGTTTCAAGCATTGAGGGGATGCATGAAAGCATGGTAGTGATCTTCATCAAGCATGTCATAAAAGGTATGTATTTCATTTCTCTCCTTTCTAGTTTATGATTCAACCAAAGCTAGACTCAGGGAAATATTAGCTTGATTGTCTGCCTATTACTAGGTTTTTTTGGAAATCTAGGGAGACTGCTTTTGTCTGCATTAGAAATTAGTCTAATATAATAACGTGCCTACGGTTATAGCTGAAAATTTCCAATGACAAGCCTACGATCTAAAACCAAAACCCTAGCACATGTGCGAGCTTTGGACCCTAAAATCTTGAACATGTGCGAGCAAACTTCCATGGACCATCACAAACCTGTGTGAGCCAAACCAAAGAAAAAACAATAATGATCATAACGATGGTGTCCAAATGAGGCTCACTTGACTTGTATTTATAGCTATTCATGGGTTTCCAAGTTATATTTTGGGCCAACCTATCCTTTTGTGCACATGAGGGCTTTAATTCAAATGTACACTCTCCCTTATCCAAATTGAGCACTTCAATAGTCAAAATTGACCCTCTCGAAAAGAGGAATCTCATCCCATGGTTGTAATTTGTCATTGAGTTGCCACATTAACACTCCCTCTCCACTAGGGAGAAATTCCAACTACATCACGTAATCATCACAAGTATATTGTCATCAAATCACATCCTATCTTAAGTATCTTGTCATCAAATGTTGTCACTTCTCATCTATGCTCATATGTTGAATATGCTCAAATATAAAATAAGAAGAATTTTATATCGGAGGGGAGCCTAAGCTACCACACTTTGTTCATCGGTGAGCCACTGCTACCATCTAGAATCACTACCAGCGGGGAGCCCAATGCTACCACCCAAGAAACATTAGAGAGCTTATCAATAAAGAGCCCTGCTCAACCTGGAAGCACATTGAGGAGCACATCTCAACCCATAAACCAATGAAAATGGGGAAGGTCCTATTGGAGACTCTCACCTCATGTCCATGACAGTGGGGAAGGTCCTATGGGACACTCTTACCCCATGTCGATCAATAGGTAACATATCACTTACCAAGCAAGGATCACAACCATCCCACGATGCAATCAATCGCCGAGATACCACTTTCTATATGAGGTAACTATCACAACCATCCTATTGCTTGTTGATCTTCCTAACAATGAAACTCAATAATCACGTGGTTGAATACTTGCATCATAATCAGCTTAGGTGAGATGCTCGACTTACCAAAGGTAAGGATCACACACCCCCAAGCACTCCCTCAACCTGTTGGTGAGACAGGGAGCAATAATCCCAACAAGCCCAACTTGGGAGTGTGATGCCACCTGGGATATACTCTGCATAAAATAAGATAGGGGAGTAACATATCCAACCTGATGGGTAACAGATAGGGGTGATACCCTATTGTCCATAGATACCTCAACCCCAGGATCCTTCCATCTCAATTCCTCACCATGGGAGCTCAAATAGGGAAGAGAGCCAACTCAGTGTTATAAATCAGTCCTACTCTCTCTAAACCACAAACATATCATCATGCTCATATATGGTATAATCTTAAACAACTCACTGAGGATTTCAATGTCTCAATAGCAAAAAAATCTTTTTCATGCGGGACATCAAATCGAATATTATATTGGAACAAATATATATCACAAAAGGATACCTTATTTATCCTCCCTCTTACAAAGGTAGCAAACACAAGCCTAAGATTGTTTCGTATGAAAACACTATCTCAATATATGAAGATATCTTAGTCCCAACTATATATGAGATTCTCTGCCAATCGGATCCCACTCTTCAATATCAGAATGTATCACTGTCACATCCACAATCTATTCAAAATAACTTTCCAAAGAGTTTCTTCAACCTGCCTCATAACTAGCCATTTTAGCAACATCGAACTCAACCTCGGTTATGCTTAAAGCTATGAACTTATCATCCAAAATATCATGGAATATCTCATACTAAAGTAGCACCCAAATGTGTTAATTTCATCAAACAACATCAGTACATCCATGCAGTCATATATCATAGGAAGAATATCTCAGACCAAAAATTGATCGTCCCATGCAAATATCTCGAAGTGTGCTTGGTGGAAACCCAATCTATATGAAGTGGATCAATCATGAATGGACTTAATTTGTTTTCTACAAAACATATATATATGGATGGGTGTTTACACAGAACATCAATGCTTCAATCAACTATCGGTTTCCAAGTTAGGTTCAATAACATCTCTTCATAGCTTCTTGAAATTCAATTAGAGTGTCCAAGGATTCACATTTCCTCTTTCCAAAAACTATTCAATAGCTTCACTATATATATATATATATATATATATTCTTTTCCAAACTTCACGAAGTTCATCATGCCAAGATTCTTTATTTATAACTTCAGAGGCCAACTCCCTCTTACTTTGATTAACAGAGGTTCATTACGTGTCCAAAATATACCATTAACATATAAAATCAAATTCATACCTTAGACCACTTTGAAGTAGAGGTTAAAATCAATACATCTTCCTAGCTTCACCAGGTAATTGTCGATGTGGACATACCAGGCTTAGGAAGCTTGCTTCAAACCACACAATACTTTTTGCAATCATAGTACTAACCAAACTAATATTCTCAGCCTTACAAAAATCAAACTAATATCAAAGTTATAGAAGTTTCTTCCAATATCACAAAAGATTCCTACCAGGTGCCATGAAGAGCTCACATCCAGACACCAAGTTATGACTTCATTTATTTTCATGTAAAAAAAAACATATTAAGCAATATCAAATTCCATCAATCCATCCATATAATCATAATACAAATTATTTTATACATTAAGGACAAGTCATATAAGTTTCATGCATTCAGTGTGAGATTACTACATATAGAATCACAATTTTTTATACTTCAACCAATGTGCCAAAGACAATGATGCCAATATAAGATCACAATTGAATACCAATATTAGTTACTGAAAGTCACTATCATCATTTATCAATCAAAACCTAATTTTTGTATCACCGTGAATATAATCATAAGCCAAAGCATATTTATAAACTATCAAGCATCATGTTAAAACTCCAAGGCATCATCAATTATCCAAGGCAATATTACTCATATATACTAAGTCAAACCAATAAGCCAAATCTTGTCGAACCTTTACAATTGTTATCAAATATTGTCATATACCAGCATCAATGATCAAATCAAAATAGCATATTGATATGCATACTTGAATCCCTTAAAAAAATAATTTTAGTCAACTCATTCATATTTGTAAGTCAAAAAATCAGATTTCCCTGTTCATTGAACTTTTCTATTGTCTGCTCCATATCTGTAGGATTGTCACACTCCATATGTGCTCTTGGTTTTACGCATAGGGATTTAGATTTTGTGTCCTACAGGCACAACCACGCCCATAGGCCTTCTTTCGTGCGGTTTAGAGGCTTACAACTTCTCTCATAAGCATTATTCCATGCGGTTGGGGCTTAGACTAAGAGAAACCCTCTCTTTTCATACGAGAACTTGTTGCAAACCAACAACATCGAATATTTGTCTATTTATGTAAAAAAATCTTACTTCAACACTAAAGAATATTCTATACATTTAATGCAAATGATAATAGGTGTAGGGTTCTTATGGAGAGTTTCTCCCTCTGAATTGGAAGTCACTTCAGTCATCATCATTCAAAACATCAACTTATCTATAATACTGCCATACATCAACATAACAGTTAGATCGAAATCAAACTATGTGAGGTCCTAAAACATATATTCATCATGGTCATAATATGTTAGCATACATCTCACATATGAACATGACATCAAACTTTCATCAAAGGTTAGAGTCATATGATTAGGGCAACTGAGATGTGTATCATCATACTTCAAATATCATAATCGCTTCTTTTACATGTATTCAATCATTAAGACAAGGCATCCAATTTTCCCATATGTCATAATTCCCAATCAAGGCCAACAAGAAGATCCTGAATAATCTTATTGTTATAATTTTATCATCGAGATTGTCATGATTATCACAAGTATTAACAATAATATCAAGTCACCATATATAAAAAAACAATGTATATAGTGTGCTTCACGAAATTCATCATGTCTAAAATAAAATATGCTTACCAAATATCAAGAGCACCAATATATACCACATGTACCATAAACCAAACTTACTTTCATATGCATTTGTGTGGTGTTCCTTGACATAACTTAAGGCTTAACTTGCCTTCCAATCTTGTAGCTAAATCATAATATTGAAACAATACACCATACGCACCTTATTATAACAGCCCCGAGTTAAAAACTTCATGTGATAAATTTAATAAAGGTAAAATAAGACCATGGTCATGGGACACGTATTCCAAGCTGAATTTTGGGCAAAGCATCCTAGTGTGGGTGTTCATTTGGTTTATTTTGGCTAAGGAAATTGGCAAAGGCTTTGGAAATGAAAGAGACATTAATGGGCATTTTATTTATGAAAATAATGGAAAATAGGAGAAAAGGAAGGTGAAAGGTCACAGGTTGCATGTGAGGAGGAAAATGAAGGAAAATAATGGAAAATTGAAGAAATAAGAGGCCTCATTGATAATAAGGCTTTTGATGATCAATATATAGCTTTTGTCAGTTTAGTTTTGAGCTCTCTCTCTATTCTTTCATACTCTTGCACACTTAGAGTTTTCTTGGAGCATTCTAGCATTGGATAAAGAAAAAGCAAAGGAAGGACAAAGAAGGCAAAGGGAAGCAAATATCAAGCAAGGAAGATCAGGATCAAGCGGCTACAATGAGACTACTTTCAGGTATCGAGTTGCATGTATTATTTCCTTGCTAGATTTGGCACGCATGGTACATGCATGTGTGTATTTGGTTCTCTTGTTATCATTGGCATGGGTTTTTCCAGGTGTGACAGTGATTTCAACCTTACCTTGCCATTTCCAGATAGCCATGGTGTCATGGGATTCTCTTCTACTTGGGTGATTTGGATTTTCGGATGGTTCTAAACTGAGTGGGGTGGTCTATGTAGAAGAACACATGGCCTAGTAATCCCTAGACTTGTGAAGGTGGGATTGCGGTAAAGCTAGATTGTGTGTATACCTTGGTGGACCTAGTAATTCTCAACCAGTGAATGGTGGGATATACGGTAAATCCTATAGGTGTATGCCCTCGATTAGGCCTAGGAATACTCGACCGGCGAATGGTGGGATATATGGTAAATCCCAAAGGGTGGAGTCTCGATTAGGCCTAGGAATCCTCGATCGATGAATGGCGGGATATACAGTAAAACCTAGAGACTCGAAACTAGAAAATTCCTCACGGTGTAGGTGGAGAGATATGAAGGCATCCATGTTGTTTAGGGCCTAGTGATCCCTTGGTGGGATTTCGGTAAAGTATGTAATGTATGTTGTTTGTTTATGGCCTAGTGATCCCCTAGTAGGATTGCGGTAAAGCTTGAGGAAACCTTGATTGGTTTTGTTGTGAGTCCCACATTCATGCTTGGAATATGGCATGGGGGTGATTGGATGAAAGAAATATTTGGTTCAACCCAATCTATGGTCAGGTGGTACGTGGAAGTCTCTGACCTGGTTGAATTTTTCATATGTTAATAAGAGTTATTTTCCTCTTGTGTATTATGGGTAAATTTGCTTGCTAATATGTGTTATTAATGGTTGTTCTATCATTGTTATTATGTTGGTTATAAGCATGGTTTTATGACAGATCTTAGTCATGGATCTCATCATGTTTGTTTGGTAATTGAATGAATAATGAATGTATGGTCCAATAGATGACAATGAAACTATCATGAGATGACCTCGGTCCTTCTTGATGAGTCTCAAATAAGCATGAAGTTCCTACGCTCATATGTGTTTATATGACTTGTAGATTGCATGTTCATGATGTGTTTGATGGAATGTTTGTCATGGCTAGACCTTGTCATATCAATACCTTGTTCAAGTTTTGCATTAGAGGATTTTTCATCATGTTATTTATCATTTATAGAAGTTTCATGAAGTTTTGGGCAATGGCCTGAGTCCTATCCTTGAAAAAGTGGCTCAGAATCCGAAGTCACTGGAAAAAAAAAATGCCTGAAAAAGGCTACAGTCGCATGGATGCCTTGTTGTGCATGTGACTGAAGGGTTTCAATTGTATGGAGGGCTTGTCATCGGTGCAATTAGGGCTCTAGTTTAGAAAAATCAAAAGTTATCTCGGAGTTTGAGAGCCTGGGAGGGTTGGTTGGCTCTTGAAGGACCTGTAGCACCCGAGGAAGTTTAGATTGGTTTTGTCTTGTCAAATCCACTTCCTTAAACTATACCTCGGGATTTGAATCACACATAGTAACTCTTCATCACATGTTTACCTCGGTCGACCAGTTAACTTGGGTAAATGTGGCAGGAGGGTGTTACAATTATAGTATTCATATACCTATACACCTTCTTATTTGACATTGGCAATTGGAGCACTTTGTCAAATTTTCATCAGGTGCCTATTTCTAGCTCTTCTCTTCCTGCACTAGCCATCTTTTCCTGCACCTCAGATGATCCTTAATAAGTATATACTTATCACATCTTATCAGGAGGTTAGAAGTATCCAAATACTCAAATATACATGTAGGAAGTATAATCAAATCAACAATCATAAGCAATAATATAATCACAAAAAAGTAGCATAACTCTAAAAGGTACTTAACTTTAACGAGAGGAGATCAACTCCCTCTTGAACCAACCTTTAAGAGTCATTACTATCCATTATCCATATTGCCTTTAATATATTTCAACCAACTTCATCAACAACCATGTATAATGAAGACTATCGCATGTAGGGTTACATCAATCCTATCACAAGTGCTAGAACATATCAAGCCATTATATTAACCCAAGGTTTCTTCCAAACCCTAATCTCATGATATCCATCAAACCATAATAGCTATATTTCTTAGGGTTTCCTTCAAACCCTAGTCTTATTTGAGGTCTCCACCATCTTCTCTTACTTCCAACAAAGGTATCTTCATGGGGGTGATCTTCAATGACTTTTCTTCAACCCAACTCTGATACCATGTTAAATTTTCTTAGGGTTGTATTATTCTTTGCTTTGATAATTTCATTTCATTGTTTACATATTAAATTCACCACACAACATCATATCATTATTCATATTTACAACATTTTTCAACAACATATGCAACTATATTGAAAGAACAATATCATCATCAATGTGGAAAAACATAAAGGTACAATAGAAGAAAAAACATTCACACATAAAGACACCAGGATTGGTCAGAGACCATGGAAAAACCCACTACTGGGAAAACCCTTTCAAATTCTCCTTCTTATTATATTGTCATTGAATGTTTCAACAAAGAGAGAGTAGAATGATCCATATCTTCAACCATAATCCTATCCATCAAAATCAACTAAACAACATCCATGAGATGAAATCAACAAGGCTAATAATCAAAACCCTGAATAGAATCATGTGATCAATTGTCACTATCTACATTCAACTGCCAAACTTTGTAGTCAACTGATAAAATCAAACCCTAGGTTCCAACCACATGCAAAGAGTGATGTGTGTGTGACTGAAACCCTCCAACCGCATTCATGAGCCCGCGTGCCTGCAGTTTTAGTTGAAAATTAACTGTGACAAGCCCACAGTCGGAAACCAAAACCATAGCACATGTGCGAGCTTTGAGTGAACTTCCACAAACCATCACATACCTATGTGAGCTAGACCAAAGAAAGAATAAGAATCATCATAATGATGATGTCCAAATGAGGGTCACTTGACTTGTATTTATAGCTATCAGTGGGTGTCCAATTTATCTTTTGGGTCGACCTGTCCTTTTGTGCACACGAGGGGTTTAATTCAAAAGTATGCTTTCCCTTGTCCATATTGAGCACTTCAATAGTCATAATCGATCCTCTCAAAAATAGGAATCTCGTCCCATGGTTGGAATTTGTCATCGAGCTTCCAAATTGATAACTTTGATTAAGCGTAACTTTAGCATACGAGCTTGGATTGATGCACCACTCATGTCATTGGAAAGTTTGAGATGAGCTATTCGATTTGGTCCTATTTTATCTACAATCCAAGGAATTCAATTTTTGGGCCATTAGGGTTCCACCTAGATCATTCCTCTCGACTAAAGGACTTTTGGTTCTCTAAAAGTATAAACAATACTAGAATATTGATCTGCATAACAAATGTCTCTTACATGCCACACTTTATTCTCCTTCACCTTTGTCCTTCGGATCCAAAAGTGATAGAACCGACACTTTTATCCATATGCAAATCTGTAGCAGTGAATGCATGTCCAACTTGAAAGATTCCAAGTAAGACCATACTCGCCTAGATTTTATAGAACACGCATGGTCAGATTTTAGAACAAAACCCATACCCATTGCTATCCAACTAAAGGCCAAAATATCAATATGTTGCATATACAAGTGATGTTAGAGATTCATCACTTTCATAAAAATTTTGGAAACATGTTATTTACAATGGTGGCCATGCTCAACTACTTAAAAAGGCTACCCATCTCTTAACTAACCATAGCTAACCAGGCTAATGGGATTTCTTCTGGCAGTTGGCTTCGTTGTTGAATTGATTCATCAGTTGGTTCCTTCATAGGTGCTTTCATATGTTTCTAGTCCTTCTTTGGTCGTAGCTTTAGATGGAGCTTCCAAAATTTGGCTTTTTGTTGTCCACGCTTGTTGCAATTGCTAAAATGGTTGCTCTTCCTCCAAACTTTCTTGACCTTCCTCCTTGAATGGTTGGCTTTGGTGCGAGCCTGGCAATGAGAGATTGCCTTAGCTCTTCCTTTGGAATGCTCATTGTCACTGAAAAGTTGTGTTGTACTCTCAACATCCTACACTGTCTCAAACTTGTCACTTTAAGACTCTCCTATCTCTTCCTTTCTGACATAGCCTAGTCCTGCATATCGAGGTAGTTCCACCACTTGGATGTGATTCACAATGCCTTAGCCATTATCTCCTAGGACCTTACCTCCATATCTCATTTTACCAATCCATGTAGTGTGTCTTTCAGAATAACTAAAATCATCATCATAATGAGAACATGAAATCAAAGAATCGCTGACAATGTTTACCTCAGTTGTCGATTCTAAAGCGGGTGATGATGGCTTCGCTAAGACATCATTATGATTCAACTTATCCAAGGCTTCTTCTATGGCTTGTATTTGAAGCTGAAATACCTAATTCTCCTCTTCTACTTCTTGTAGAACTGTTCTCAGTCCAACATTCTCTGCTTGACTCCACTAGTTGATCTCCTCAAGTTCTTGGAGCCATGCACTCTTTGGTGATATTCTAATCTTTGGTGCAACGGCCGCCGGAATATTCATCTCATTGCATCAATATGAACTCAAGTCAATTGTTCCATCACTTACAATCCCAAAAAATGTGATCTTCATCTCATTTCTCGGATCAGAACCTAGGTTAATTGTCCCAACGCTTGCAATCCCAACAGTTGTGATCTTCATCTCATCATTTGAATCAGATCCAACATCTTATGACACTGTAGAAATAGTTTTTTTCTTCCCTTTTCCACCATACTTCTTTGGCTTCAATTCTAAAAGCAGTTTCCAACAATGCTCCTTGTCATGCCCTTATTTCTTGCAATGAGTGCAAGAGGGCTTTGCTTCATTTTTCCTTGTTATTGCTACCTTATTTGCATGGTTTTATTGTGTGTACTTTCCCCTGCTTTCAAGGGGAATGGATTTCACACTAGATGCGTCATGAGTAGAGGGTTAAAACAATAACAATGAATTCCAGAGATAATTATGTAAAGAACCAATATATTTCATCAAAGTATCAGGTGAATCTAAAGGAATACCCAATTCCAATGCTTGATTCATAAATTCCTCTATGAAACTTTGAACATCTTGACCTTTGCCTTGTTTCAAATGTTGTCATTTTATCATCGCTTTTTGTTGATATCCCAATGGATAAAATTTTCCTTTTAAAGTAGGAACAAATTTAGACCAAGAAGAAAGGAGTTTACCCATATGCTTACTACCTTTATTAAGTTTGTTATCGCACCAAAGAAGAGCGGTGCCTCCTAGTTGAAGAGATGTTAACTGGATCTTTTTGTCATCCTCTTCAATATATTATATCTAATAATACACTTCAATTTGTCTGATCCAATTATTTAACTTTTCTGCATTATATTCTCCATTAAACACAAGAAAATCAAATTTTACATCCAACTTAAAAAATAAAAAAGGCTTTCTAGAAGAATTTATATGTTGTTTGTTAGACTGATGAGAATGAGATGATGAAGAAGAAGAACATTCATTTGAAGATGGATATGGAGGTTCGAGGATTTTCTCGATTTTCCTGATTTACCAAAGCATTGTCCTTTGCTCTATCTTCCTTCTTCTTTACTTTCTTTCCCAATTTCTTCTCATAATCTGTAAATAATTTGTCTGCCTTATTTTCATGTTGTAGAAATTTTTACAAAAAACTTGCTCATTCTCGGTACATGCATTTTCATCTGCCATTTTACTTCTTCGTGTTGCATGTCCAATCTCTTGGTAAAAAGACTTAAGTATGAGTTTAGCCCTCGTTGTCATGCACACTTGCAATTCACAAAAGCAAGAAGACCAATTTGATACCAAAATTGATCTGGTATGCCTCTGATACCAACAGTATCCAAGATATTTTCTTCGGTTGATGTTAGCAGAATATCATGAATATGAGTATGTAAAGCCCATAGGTGCAAATACTTAAAAAACAAGCAACATAAAGGGAATCATAAAGACAATGCACATACAAGTTTGATAATTGAGTTTATCCAATGTTGACTATGTCTCTAGGACCTACTTAAACAGTGGGAAGGTCACTTCATTCCTCTCGAAATATTGAAAATGACTACATGGAAACATACATCATCATACCTCCAATCTTGGGAGTGACTTGAAGTTCCATTGGTCAAAACACAACAATCACAACACCAACATATATGTCTCAAAATGAAGAATGTGGGTTTCTTCCATGACCCATGATATCTGCTACTCAAATGCAAAAACATATTGCACCATTCAAATCCTTGCAAAATTCTGATTAAAATGAGTATAAACCCAGCTATATTCCACCATTGTCATCCCTAGACTCCCCAAAGATTATTCAAGGTCCTCGACAACATCTAAAAAGGAATATTTTTTCGAATATTCCCATATAATACTCTACCTAGAAAATCATGCCGTACTTGGTTCCTAGCTCTGGGTTCCACTGCTGTCTGGGTTCCGCATCCTGTCAGACCACTCACAACTCCCTTGCTCGAATGCACAAATTTAAGTGCTTTTATACCAAACAGTCAACAAAGATTACAATGCCTCCACCAACTTGCAGGTTGGTTGTCGAACTATTATTAAGACGCGGTGTTGGGAGGTGTTATAGGTTAAAACCTCTGCAAAACCATTTTTATACATAAAACAAAATATATTTCAAAATCACCATTGATTATGTGTTGTTTTTGCATATAAAATGTTAACCGTCTGGCACCATTGTTCAACTAACTGTCGAACTCATTGTAACGAATGTTATACATATTGATCGCTAGATTGAAATGAGACTCCCACCATAACCCGTTGCTTATTGGTCGATGTTAAACCTTGAACCGCCAAGTTATCGAATGACTAGGCTAATTTGGCCACCCATAGGGTGCCACGTGGTGCTCATTGATTGGGCCACCTAATCACTGCTAAGTTTGGTGGGGTGCCACCACATTTGGTACTATCGCTAAATTTAACTTCAACTACTCCATTTGCCAAATCTAGCCAAGGTCCACCAACTTTAGTTGTTGGTTTGGATGGTCTGCCAAATTAGCACTACTCCAAATTTAACTCGTGCTCTGCTAAACCATATCCTTTAGCCAGGTTTGACTGCAATTTCACTCAACTTAACTTTCACATATGAGCTCAAATTGAGGCGTCGGTTGCGTCGTTGGAAATATTGTGACAAGCTCTTTGATGTGGCCCTATTTTTGCTACAATATGACGATTTTTATTTTTGGGCCATTAGGGATCCACCTGGATCATTTAATCACAATTTTCAAGTGAGAAAGGGTCCATTTGGAGGAGCACATGAGATGGAGTCATGACACATGGTAGAAAGAACATATTTAATGCTTGATACAAGTTCACATAAGCTTGTAGAAGAATATTTATTTGCAAAAGAGATGGATATGTGTCATTATAGAATCATTCAACCCTTCAAACAAATATTTTTTAACTCTAAAAGAGAAGAACCATCCTTGTATGTGATCTAGATATCTCCAGCTACCGGAATTAACCAAGACCTTTTACTTCTGTGATGTAGAAGAATCACATTTAAAAGAGCATAAAACAACCATATGTGCATGCTTAAACAAGAGGAAACATAATGACAATAAAAAATCAATAACACAACACATTGATAATGGAGTTCACCGAGTGTGGGCTACGTCTCCGAGCCCAGTGTCAAGGGAGTGGAGGTCGCTTCACTAATTGTTTCTAACGATGATGATGTACATAGCATGCTTTTTGTCATGACAGGACAAATACCCTCAACAAGAGTGGCGTGTCTCTCCATGAGACTTTCTCCTTACAGGAACTCTCACTCAAAATGAGTCTTCCTTTAGCATGGCAAGCTAATAAATTCTCACAATAATGTGGCAACAAGTATCCATTAACATAGTGTTACATAGGGATCTCAACAATAAGACATCATTTTAGTAAAACAAAAGGAAGCATAACATAACTGCATCATGTACCTCCAATTTTGAAGATGGCCGAAAAATGTAAAGCTCGATTGTTGAAATGGACTACACCACTGAATTCCTGGTGATGAGTGGTGTAAAATCGACTATCAAGTTGTCCAATTCTGACACCGTAAAATTCTCGGCCTTAGGGAATATTTTAGATTCCTCGTGATTCCAAAAATATTCCTCTCCATTGGCTGACTGGAGATCTGCTACTCAGATGACAAATATGATCTCACCATCACTATCCTTGGGAAATTCTAGGAAAAACGAGTATAAAGTTAGACACATTCCGACACTGGCAAACTTTAGCCTCTAAGGGAATCTTTTAGATTCCTCAAGATTCTTTAGATATTCCTTGTTGCGGGGCACCTGCAATTCTTTTGCTCAGATGATGAATCAGATTTCACCATTGCGCAAGCTGCGGAATTCTGAGAAAATTGACTATAAACTTGATAACATTATGTCACTGTAAGAATTTACCTCCTACAAATTCTTTTAAGCATCAATTGATTCTCCCGTGTCAAGTTTCCACATCTCTAGCTGGGCATGGTTCCCACTCCTGGAACTGTGTCATGTTTTCGCACACTGCAGTTTCGATCTGGTTCGCTCCCCGAACTCAGCCTCTGCTCCTCTAGTCTGCCTCCAATCGATTGCCCGATCGAATGAGTATGGTTTAAATAAATTTTATCAGGCAAAATTTACAACAACCAACCACTTGGCATGGTGGTTAGCTCGTGGTTGGCAGTTTGCTGGCGGGCGGGTGACTCGGGGTTGAATCCCCACAAGCCGGGTTTGTTTAAACTAATTTTTGGGCGCATTTTGAATTGAGGTTGGGCAATTAATTTTTTTTAACGTTGATGGACATATTTGTGGAATGGTATAGAGTGGTTACAATTTTGTAACATGGATTCCCCGCCACAGATTTTGGGTGGTTTTGATACCGCTGGGTGGAGGTTGACCATGTGGGCCAGGTAGGTTCGAGCCTCGCTGATCTCGGCATTTTGTTTATCGTGTAGTGCTTGTTGGGTGGGCGGGGCCCGCACCACACGACTGTGACCCAAACTATGTTATTATAATGTGTTATATGTAGAGCAAGGGTGACAACACCACCCCCCCCCCCCCCTCCCCCCTCCCCCGCACCATGAGCCAACACCTACATCCTCTACAAACCTGTATTACAATATTTTGCAAATTACATCCTCAATTACATGACCAACTATGACCCAAGCATCCCATACTTTCCACAAGTTTATAACACGCACTATGTAGTTAACTTTACATCAAAATCGAAACTAATACCCCAACTATAAATACAAGGCCAAAACATAATTGTTTCTTTAACAAGCGATGTAAAACACATCATCGGTTTTACATTTATGTCACAACATATGATTTAAAAAAATGTGACCATGGCAACGTAACACATCTAGAAAAACCATCTCTCACTTGTCAAAACGAATGGGCCATCTCCCCGTGGTAGATTTGCTTGTCAAACAACTTTTTTCAATTGGTTCATGCACAGGCGCTTTGTCTTTAAGGCATTGCTCTGGATGGAGCCTCCAACATGTGGATCTTTGATGACCACTTATTTTTCAATGACTACAAAGATTATTCTTCCTCCAGACATGCTTAACCTTCTTCCTTCCCTGATGTGGATAAGCCTTTTCACACCTCATTTTTTTTCGTGTTTCCATTATCTTCCAACATTTAACAAACACATGGTTATGTAACCCATAAAACTACATAGATTTCTATGCCATGATTTTTGTTCATCATTAACATTCTTGTAATCAAAATGAACTTTAGAATACTAAGACTTGTTATACCTTTTCTAGTTGTCTCTAGTGCAATTATGGCGATGAGAGCTTGCCTTAGCTCTTCGTCTACAATGTGCACTGTCATGGGATGATGGTGATGTGTTCCCATCATTCTCTTTCCTTGACGGTTTCAACGATGTCTTGGAAGCTTATGACACCTTTGAGCATTCTTCTTCATTGTATCCCAAACCTACAAATCGATGTCTTTGCATGACCTACAAAGGTTGAGTCATGCCTTGGCCATTAACACCAACTCCTCCTTTGTACCCCATCTTGGTAAGGAGTCTCATGCCAGTTCTTGTAATGGGCACCTCCACATTTTCAACAGAAATAACATCATGTGAAGATGAAACTGAAGAACGATCAACATTGTTTACCTCAACTGTTGATTCTGAAACAGGTGATGAGGGTTTCTCTAAGCCTTTGTTATGCTTTAACTCCTCCAATACCTCTTATGTGGCTCGTAGTTGAAGTTGAAGTCATTGCTTCTCCTCTTTCTCTTCTTGTAGAAGCTTCCTTAATTCAATGTTCTTTGCTTGAATTTTATGGTTGATATCCTTGTTTGAATGACGAGAAGACGATGAAGGCGATGAATCTTCACTGGAAGGTGTGGATGGAGCATGGTTCTTTGCTCCTTCTTTCTCCCGTATCGTTATTATCTTCTCATAAGATTCATACATTATGTCCACCATTTTTTACATCCTAAGGAAGGCCTCATACATTTCTCTGTCATCCTCCATTGTTTCATGTTCAATCGCTCACACTCGCGATTCACATCAGCAAGAAGCCTGCTCTGATACAAAACTTGATCCAGATCTCTTCAGCTACCAAAATTAACCAAGACCTTTTAATTTTGTGATGTAGAAGAATTGAAATTAAAAGAGCATAAAACAACCATGTGTGCATGCTTAAACAAGAGGAAACATAATGACGATCAACAAATCAATAACACAACACATTGATAATGGAGTTCACCCTGTGTGGGCTACGTCTTTGGGCCCAGTGTCAAGAGAGTGGAGGTCGCTTCATTAGTAGTTTCTAATGATGATGATGTACATGGCATGCTCTTTGTCATAACAAGACAAATAGCCTTAACAAGAGTGGCATTTCTCTCCACGAGACGTTCTCCCCTAAAGGAACTCTCACTCAACATGGGTCTTCCTTCAGCATGATAACCTAATAAATTCTCACAATAATGTGGCAACAAGTATCCCTCAACATAATGTTACACAGGGATCTAAACAATAAGACATCATCTCAGCAAAACAAAAGGAATCATAGCATAACTGCATCATTTACCTCCACTTTCGAAGATGGTTGAAAAATACAAAGCCCAACTACTGAAATGGACTGCACCATTGAATTCCAGGCAATGAGTGGTGTAAAATCGACTATTAACTTGTCCAATTGTGACACTGTCAAATTTTGGGCCTTCAGGAATATTTTAGATTCCTCATGATTCCAAAAATATTCCTCTCCAGTGAATGACTGGAGATCTGCTACTCATGACAAATTTGATCGCGTTATCACGATCCTATTGAAATTCTCGAAAAAATGAGTATAAAGTCAGACACATTCCGACACTGGAAAAATTCAGCCTCCAAGGGAATCTTTCAGATTCCTCAAGATTCTTTAGAGATTACTTGTTGTGGGGCACCTGCAATTCTAATGCTCAAATGGCGAATATGACTTCACCATCACACTCCCTACAAAATTCTGAGACAAATGACTATAAACTTGATAACATTCTGTCATTGTAAAAATTTACCTCCCAGGGAATATTTTAAGCATCATTTGATTCTTCTACGTCAAGGTTCTGCATCTCCTGTTGGGCGTGGTTCTGCCTCCCAAAACTGTGTCATGGTTCTGCACATCGCGGTTTCGCTCTGGTCCATTCCTCGAACTCGACCTCTCTCCTCTAATCCGCCTCCACTCGACTGTCCGGTCAAATGAAAAGTATGTTTTAAATAAATTGTATTGGGCGGAATTTACAACAACCAACCACTTGGCATGGTGGTTAGCTCGTGGTTGGCAGTCCGTTGGCGGGCAGGTGACACGGGGTCGAACTCCCACAAGGCGCATTTACTTAAACTAATTTTTTGGCGTGTTTTGCATTGAGGTTGGGTGGTTAAGTTTTTTTAATGTCGGCGGACATATTTGTGGAATGGCATGGAGTAGTTACGGTTTTGTAACGTGGATTCCCCGCCACAGATTTTGGGTGGTTGTGAGACCGCCCAGTGGGGGCCGACCATGTAGGTCGTGTGGGTTGGAGCCCCACTGATCTCGACACTTTTTTTTTATCGTGTAGTGCTTATTGGGTGGGTGGGGTCCACATCACATGACCCTAATGATGTGTATGAGATCTATATGTAAATGTGCTTGAGGTGGTTTAAATTTCGAGTGTTAAAATTGAGTTTTTATGTGATTTCATGTTAAATTCTTATGCACATAAAGCGAGAATTTAAACTTTGAAATAGCAAAAAACAACAGATAAATACATTATAAAAATAACCACAACACAACAAGTGATGAAGGAGTTCACCCTTCCTGGGCTACGTCACTTGGTCCAGCTTCCAATGGCTTCGCCCTATATCATTATGCTAAAAAATGGTGATTGCAAAACATGTTACATTAGCTTCAAAATTGTCCAAATCCCCTTGTCTAGCCTCTTTCTGATACCAAATTGGTTAAAAACTCTAGAAGTTACGAGTTTCCCTATCTTTTCTACTAGTCGCTCTATAATTTCTCCAAAATCTGGCACCGTCCTACAATTTTGCCCTGAATTTCGTTAACGGAGCGCAGGTTTGGGGGAATTCCGGTGGAATTCGTGGAACAGTTAAAAATTTCGCCAAGGCTTAAGGTCTGAATTTTTTAATCAATAAAAAAAAAAATGGTGTTGCACCCACGGTTCCGTGCTAAGGGTCATATGGTATGGTTTGTTGGAGGGGTCTGGGCTAAGCCCTATCCCCTTATCCCATTAACTCCGCCGCCTCAAACTTAAATAGAAGTTGGTTTGTTGGTTAAACAAGGTCCAACGCCCCAGTGGTTAAGGCTTTGTGCTATTAGTTAAGAGGTCGTGGTATTGATTCCTACAGAGATAATTTTGGAATTCCAACCAATTTTGGTGACCCCCATGCTGCCACATGGCGACCTCTGGTTGGGCCACATGGCATCCTGTGGTTGGCCACCCAATCACCCAATGAAATGCAACCATATCAGCGCCAATGATATTCGGGAAAGTGGCGAAATATGATTGGCCCAATGGAGCCCAATCAACCATGCCTAGTAGCAGGCCCAATCAGTTGTACGGACTGCTATTGGGCAACCTACACAAATTTTGCCAAAATTTTACCTGTTTGGGAAAACGAACACAACTCATTTATGGGAGCATACGGTGTTAGTTTTCTGCAAAACGAGTTGCACCGGATTCAGAACAATGAGATATACATAAACACACAAGTTTGGAGCCATTCCAACAACTTTCATTTTTGAGCCCGGATCACTCCTCCCCACTGGAAGCTTTTGGAACCCAAAATATTAATTTAAGTTGTTCAGTAGATGAGGGTAAAATTCCCTCACCTTTCCAATCTCGATCCATTTGGCTTTGCTTGGATTTGTTCATTTAAGCCCCACACGAAGGTACTCCACATTCCATCGTTTTGAAGTCCTTGTTCTTTTGTTAAGAATGGTGTCTTGTTGTATTTCTTCAAGGTATTTAGGAGGGAAATCCATGATAGAAAGAATCTGAACATTCTCTCCTTGATATTCAACCATAGGAGGCTCATCAGAACCTTAAGTTATCAACATTAAGAACATCGTAAATTTTCTTACATGAAGGCAAATCCAATCTGAAGGCATTATCACCAATCTTTTCTAAAATTCTGAATGGACCATATCAAATTGGTTTCAGTTTTTTGCCTTCTCCTTGAAGCTTCTCTTTGCTAATGTGAAGCCAAACTTCATCACCGACTTGGAAATTGTGATCTACACGATGGTTATCGTGCCTTGTTTTGTACTTGACTTGCCTCTTTTCTAGTTGTTCTTGAACTGCTTGATGTACCAATGGGATTTCTTCAGTGAACCTTTTAGCTTTGTCTATGTCACTATGACCATCAATAACAACATCATTTACTAAAATAAAGTCCAATGGATACTTGGGAAAGTATCCCAAACATGCTTCAAATGGTGATGTTTAAGTTTAAGAGTGCTTTGACCTGTTGTAAGCATGTTGAATATAGTGCAAATGTTCATCCCATAACTTAGGATGCTTTTTGCAATAACCGCGAAGAAGATGTATCACCGTCCTGTTCACCACCTTTCTTTGGCATCTTTTTGCGGATGAAATGTTGTACTCTTTTTCAATTTGGTGTCCATGAATCCCCACAAGCTTGACCAAAAGTTCCCAACAAAGCAAGAATCTCGATCTCTAACAATGGATGTGGGAAATCCAAAATGCACCCATACATTCTGAAAGAATAACTGAGTTGTTTGTTTAGCTGTAATTTTCTTTTTACATGGCATTAAAATACACATTTTGTTGAATCTATCCACAACTACATAAAGATGATCATGATTCCTTTTTGACATAGGAAGACCTCCAACAAAATCCATAGAGATACTCTTCTATGGACGAGAAGGTATTTGAAGTGGTGTGTACAATCCTAACTTTCTATTGTTAGGCTTATTGACAACACAACGAACATCCTCTAATAAAACGTGACACACTTTCAAGCATACAAGGCCAATAAAAATACCTCTGTAGATGTTCCACCATCTTTCTTACACTGAAATGACCAGCAATAAGAGAAGTATGTGCTTCTCTTATAATGTTGAAACTTTTTCCCTATGGAATACAAAGCTTACCAAGATGGTACAACAAGTTATCATGCATGTTATAATCCAATTCTTCTACTTGGTTCCCTTGACTCCAAGTTGCATATACATATTGAAAATCACTATCTAAAGCATATTGTTCAACATATCTCTCATGCAAAATAGAATTACACTTAAAAATAGTAGAAACACTAACAATAGGCCTAGAAATAATGTCAACAAATTTATTGTATATACCTTTCTTATACCTTATCACCAAGTGGAATTGTTGAAGAAAACCCATCCATAGAAAGTGTCTTGATTGCTGCAACTTTGTTTATGATTGCAAGTATTGAAATTGTTGATGATTAGTGTGAATGATTGTTTCCTTACCCATCAAGTAGTGTTTCCACTTTTTCACACTTTGCACCAATGCATACAATTCCTTGTCATATGTAGGATAATTAATCATTGCACCATTAATTTTTTTTGAATGAAAACATATGGGCTTACCATGTTGCATGAGGACTGCACCCATTGCATAGTCACTAGCATCAGTCTAAATCTCAAATGATCGTCTCAAGTCTGGAAGTGCAAGTACTGGAGCTGAACTGATCTTTTCCTTCAATGCATCAAATGCCTTTTGTTGTTTACCTCCCCACTGGAAGACTTGCTTCACACTTGTCAATGCATGCAATGGAGCTGCGATAGAATAGAAGTTAGCAATAAACTTCCTCCAGCATTGGGTTGCTGTTGAAAATGCAGCAAGATGATGGAGCTTAGTGAAGTGAAGTCGCCTTCACTAAGTGGGCCCGCAGGCAAATTCTGGCGCAAAATCTATTTTTAGACTATGTCTATTTTTAGACATATGGAGCATGGTCCGGGGATTGCAGTATGAGATTCTTGGAGTATGTGTCATGTTGGTAAAAATAGATAGGACTCTATTTTTTGGACCTATAGGTCGAAGTCTATTTTTAGACTGCCTCTCCTTAAAATAGGGAAGTCAAATATTATTTACCCTTAATAATATTTAGACTATAAACTTCAGTTTACTCTCTTGGAGC
This sequence comes from Pinus albicaulis, assembly GCA_034641835.2. NCBI lineage: Eukaryota > Viridiplantae > Streptophyta > Pinopsida > Pinales > Pinaceae > Pinus > Pinus albicaulis. The sequence continues at coordinate 299,286,995 of CM076573.1, forward strand.
ACTTCAGTTCGAGCCTTGGAAGTGGCTCATGCATCTGACAGAGGAATTATGTTATTCCCAAGGGTTTGATGGCATCATGCATGGTTGACTTCAGTTAGGACTTCAGTGGCAGAAGTTTGGTGGAGTTAATGAGACAGCTAGTGGAGTTGTGTTCTGTTTATTTTAGTTGAACTAGTTGAGATTAGTTTAACTAGCTAATCAATTAGTTATGAGTGGAGTGAATTAAATATTATTTAATTAATTAATTAGTAAATCATTATTCAACTCAAGAACACATCAGTTCACTACAGTGCATGATCAGTTCAGTGGAGACCAGTGAAAGAAGTAGATGAAAGGGTGGAGTTAGCTATCAGTGGCGACATCAGTTGTGCATGAGATTTGCACCACACTTGGAGGATTTGTCCATGAAAATTGCGCTGTCAAGCCAAGGAGATTCGAACCTTGGATATCTATATAGACAGGCCTGGATTGCGCAATAGAGGCAAGGCAATTGGCGGTGAGTTTTGAACCAGTAACCTGTTCAAAACTGAGCTAGATTGTGTGTAACTTTATGAGAAAATACTGAGTACTTGTGAGGAGTATTGTACTGAGTTTGTTACATGATTTCTCCATTATAATATACACAATAGCTGCGGGGTTTTCAGCTATAAGCTTTCCCCATACATACTGTGTTAATATGTATGATGATTTGATGTGTTATCGCTTGTTTTATTTCCGCATGTTTGATGATCTGAGTGGAAGAGATTATGTGTTGCATATAAATTCGAATTGTATGTGATCAGGATAGTCTCGGTGGATAATTAATCATTATTCAGCAAATTTCTACATGGTATCGGAGCTATTGAAGCAGAGATTGATCATCACGGTGATTACAAACTTATTTCGGTAGACAGAGTCTGCATGCGGGCCAGGTAGCCTCCGGATTCATCTTTCTTCGGAAAGTGAAAGGTCTGGTAAATGCCCCTTGCAGTCAATCTCTGTGCTAGAAATAATTTGTTCTCACAGATCTAGAGCGGTTGAGCTTTGAGGTGGAATTCGAAATTTTGCAGCAGTTTTGTTTTCTTGGTGCCAATGTTGAAAATGTCTTTCAACGGTTTGCGACTCGAATATGCTCTTGAAGGCAGTTCGAATTATGTTGCATGGAAGGATCGCATGGAGGCAGTATTAGAAGATAATGGTCTAAAGGAGTTCGTAGATACGGATGTCCAAAAGCCCACTGATCCTGCTGAAGTCGAAGCATGGAAAAAGAAGATGGCGAAGTGTCGAAGGATCCTGTTGGAGGGCGTCAAGGATCATATTGTATCCAGCCTGCATGGAAAGGCTACTCCATATTTAATGTGGAAAGCTTTGACAGATCTATTCCAGAGTAAGAGCGACCAAAGGAAGCTGGCGCTCAAAGATAAGCTCGGGAACATCAAGATGGAGAAGGGCGACAGTATCGCCAAATACCTCACGAAGTTCACTCAATGCAGAGATGAGCTGGGAAGTGTGGGGGTGACTGTCGAAGACGAGGACATAGTCGACCTGGCTCTCCTTGGTCTTCCGAAGGCTTGGCACTCATATCAAGATAGTGTCAATGGTCGGGAGAAGCTGCCGGGATGGGAGCGCCTTTGGGCGGATCTCATGCAGGAGGAGATAAGGAGGACTTCTCGAGATGGATCTTCATCAAAGGGAGCTGATGAAGAAAACTGCGCTTTGGTGGCCAAAGCAAAGAAAGGGAAGGGTAAGAAAACCTCTCATTCTGGTGCAAAGGGCAAGAAGCAGGATATGGCGAAGGTGAAGTGTTTTCACTGCCATGATCACGGACATTATGCTACCAATTGTCCAAAGAAGAAGAAGAACAAGCAAGCGGGAAGATCTGCAGATGGAGAAGCCTTGGCTTCACAGTTCGAGCTTGACTTTTCACTGATTGCATGCTTGGTTTCAAGTGTGATGGGATCGGTGTGGTTCTTGGATAGCGGTGCGTCATTTCATATGACGGGAGATCGGGAGTTGTTCTCAGATCTGGAGGACAAAGATCTGGGTGTGCACATCGAGATGGGCGATGATGGTAGATACAGTGCGACTGGTATCGGTACCATATCCTTTCAGAGGGAGTCTGGTAAACCCTTTGTATTGAAGGATTTCATGCATGTACCTGGATTGAAGAAGAACTTGATCTTTGTGGCAATGTTGGAGGATAAGGGTTATGATGTGGTTTTCAGCGAAGGAAAAGCCTTCCTGCGCAGTAAGACTACTGGAGAGACCCGAAAGATAGGGGTTCGAACCAAGAACCTTTATCAGTTGCAGGTAGATGGATGCGCAACTATGGCATGCAAGGCGAGAGAAGTGGTGAGCCGGGATGATGAGGGCGAACTGTGGCACAGGAGATTGGGCCACCTTCACCATGGAGCTTTGAAGATCCTGCAGCAGATTTCTACTGGGCTTCCTAAGGGCACTCTTGCGCAGTCAGATCAGTGCAAGGGGTGTACCTTGGGGAAGTATGTGAAAGCCACATTTCACGAGAAGGATAGTCGCGCCACGACGATCCTTGAGAGAGTTCACACAGACGTGTGTGGTCCTTTCTCAGTTGCTTCGACAGCAAAGCACAGGTATTATGTGATATTTGTTGATGATTTCTCTCGAAATTGCTGGATCTTCTTCATGCAGAAGAAGAGCGATACATTCGCGAAGTTCTGTGAGTTTAAAGCACTGGTCGAGAAGGAGTCGAGGAAGAAGGTGATTGCTCTAAGGAGCGAAAATGGTGGTGAATTCATCTCGGCTGAATTCAAGGAGTTCTGCAGCGCAGAAGGGATTCGGAGAGAGCTCATCGCACCCCATAACCCACAGCAGAACGGGGTGGCTGAGCGGAAGAACAGAACGATCGTGGGTGCTGCACGAGCGATGTTGCATGATCGGGGCCTACCCCTTCACTTGTGGGCTGAGGCATGCAATACAGCAGTGTATGTGCAGAACCGTTGTCCTCACAAGGTTCTTGGCATGAGTACACCAGAGGAGGCTTATTCTGGCAAGAGGCCTGATATTTCCCATTTGCGGATTTTGGTTCTCCTGTCTACATGCATGTGACGAAGGATGCGAGAAGGAAGCTGGATCCAACTGCTGAGGTTGGAATATTTGTGGGGTACACTGATACACCTCACAACTATCGGGTGTATTTGTCAGACAGTCGCAAGACTGTTGTGCGACGGGATATAAAATTTCGGGAGGAGAAAGCCATGCAGTGTTCGCTTGAGAGGGAGCTACACTTGCATGCAGATGAGGAGCTGTTAGTTCCTAAGGAGGAGCTTCCGGATGTGGATCAGCCACAAGAGGAAGTTCAGGAGGTGGAAGAAACCACCCATGCAGCGCCGACCATCAGAGGGCGCATGCGCACTACAGAAGCTGAGCGACTGGCTCGAGATGCAGAGAAGGTTGTAGGACCACCTACATCACAGCGCAGACAAAGGCAGTCACCAGATCGGTACGCTGGATACATGGCTCTTGTGAGTCAATGTGTTGTGACGGAGCCATCCTCTTTTGAGGAAGCTGTGGAGGAACCCGCATGGGTTGATGCCATGATCGAAGAATATGATTCGATCGTCAGGAACAGTGCATAGGAGATTGTCCCAAGACCGGTGGGGAAATCAGTGGTGGGTTCGCGATGGATCTACAAAGTGAAGCAGGCGGCTGACGGGAGTGTGGAGAAGTACAAGGCGAGATTTGTCACCCGTGGCTTCTCACAGATCGAGGGGATCGATTATGAGGATACCTTTGCACCTGTCGCAAGGTACTCTTCCATACGGACGATCCTTGCTCTCTCAGCGCAGATGGGGTGGCACATTCATCAGATGGATGTGAAGACTACATTCCTCAATGGAGTTATTGAGGAAGAGGTGTACATAGAGCAGCCTGAAGGTTTTGAGATCTTCAGCAGTGAGTCGCATGTGTGCCGACTCAAGAGAGCACTGTATGGGCTGAAGCAAGCACCTCGTGCTTGGTACACTCGGATAAACAGCTACTTCACCGGGCTTGGATTCTCCAAGAGTGAGGCGGATCCAAACCTGTACCAGATTGTGGTGGAGGGGAAGCTGTTGATCATCGTACTGTATGTAGATGATCTGATTTTGGCTGGCGATGAGCAGTTGATACTTTCATGCAAGGAGGATCTTGCACGAGAGTTTGAGATGAAGGACCTGGGCATCCTTCATTATTTCCTGGGATTGGAGATTTGGCAGCGCAGTGGAGGACTGTTTGTTTCTCAGGGAAAGTATGCCCGGGAGATTATGGAGAGGTTCAACATGCAAGGCTGCAAGCCTGTTGACACTCCTCTTCCTGGTGGTTGGAGGAAGGAGGATGCTACTTCAGCGGAGGTAGTGGATGCCACTGTCTATCGACAGTTGGTGGGGTCGCTTATGTACCTGGTCAATACACGACCCGATATATGCTATGCAGTTAACCAGCTTTCGCAAGCTATGGTTAAGCCTACCAAGCTCTTTTGGAAGGCAGGCAAGCATGTATTGCGGTATATCAGAGGCACATCGGGATATGGTCTATGGTACAGACAGGAGGATGGAGCGAAGCTTTCTGGCTTCACTGATGCAGATTGGGCAGGGAGTCCAACGGACCGGAAGAGCACTTCTGGAGGAGTTTCGAAGCATTGGGTCGACGGCGGTTTCACAGTACGGCGAGACGGAGATCGTGGCACTCGATTCGACGGCGAGTACATGGCGACTAGTTTGGGCACGCATGCGGGGAGCTATTTGGATGAGGAAGATCCTCGCAGGTTTGTTCAGATTGCATTTGGAGCCTACGGTGATCTACTGTGATAACCAGAGCTGCATCAAGCTCTCGGCTAATCCAGTTTTTCATGATAGGTCCAAACATATCGACATCAGGTACCATCACATCAGAGATTGTGTTCAGCGGAGGATCATGATGCTTTCATATGTTCCCACGGAGGATCAGGATGCCGACATCCTGACGAAGGCGCTCACCGGGAGCAAGTTCGAATTCCACAGAGGCAGGATAGGGGTTGCAGATAATCCATATCTTGCTGAGAGGGAGTGTTGAAAATGCAGCAAGATGATGGAGCTTAGTGAAATGAAGTCGCCTTCACTAAGTGGGCCCGCAGGCAAATTCTGGTGCAAAGTCTATTTTTAGACTATGTCTATTTTTAGACATATGGAGCATGGTCCAGGAGTTGCAGTATGTTATTCTTGGAGTATTGGTCATGTTGGTAAAAATAGATGGACCTCTATTTTTGGACCTATAGGTCGAAGTCTATTTTTAGACTGCCTATCCTAAAAATAGGGAAGTCAAATATTATTTTCCCTTAATAATATTTGGACTCTAAACAACAGTTTACTCTCTTGGAGCACTTCAGTTCGAGCCTTGGAAGTGGCTCATGCATCTGACAGAGGAATTACGCTATTCCTAGGGTTTGGTGAGCACATGCATGGTTGACTTCAGTTAGGACTTCAGTGGTAGAAGTTTGGTGGAGTTAATGAGACAGCTAGTGGAGTTGTGTTCTGTTTATTTTAGTTGAACTGGTTGAGATTAGTTTAACTAGCTAATCAACTAGTAATGAGTGGAGTGAATTAAATATTATTTAATTCATTAATTAGTAACTCGTTATTCAACTCAAGAACACATCAGTTCACTACAGTGCATGATCAGTTCAGTGGAGACCAGTAAAGAGGTAGATGAAAGGGTGGAGTTAGCTATCAGTGGCGACATCAGTTGTGCATGAGATTTGCACCACACTTGGAGGAATTTCCCATGATGATTGCGCTGTCAAGCCAAGGAGATTCGAACCTTGGATCTCTATATAGACAGGCCTGGATTGCGTAATAGAGGCAAGGCAATTGGCGGTGAGTTTTGAACCAGTAACCTGTTCAAAACCAAGCTAGTTTGTGTGTAACTTTATGAGAAAGTACTGAGTACTTGTGAGGAGTATTGTACTGAGTTTGTTACATGATTTCTCCATTACAATATACACAATAGCTGCGGGGTTTTCAGCTATAAGCTTTCCCCATACATACTGTGTTAATGTGTATGATGATTTGATGTGTTATCGCTTGATTTTATTTCCGCATGTTTGATGATCTGAGTGGAAGAGATTATGTGTTGCATATAAATTCGAATTGTATGTGATCAGGATAGTCTCGGTGGATAATTAATCATTATTCAGCAAATTTCTACAGTTGCTCCAAAAAATCTTCTTACCTCTGTAACTATTTTGGCCTTTGGCCAATTCAAAATTACATCAACCTTGGATGGATCTATTTTCAATTCACCTCCTTCAACAATATGACCCAAATACACTAAATAATTTCTTTCAAACTCACACTTTGACATCTTTAAAAACAATTGTTTTTTCTTCAAGACATCAAGTACCTTTTTGAAATTCAAGACATGTTCTTCATGAGATTTACTGAAAATCAATATTTCATCTAAGTGTACTATCACAAAATCATCTAGAAATGGCCTCAATACATCATTCATCACACACATGAAGGTAGCATGAGCATTGCAAAGACTAAAAGGCATAACTAAACATTCAAACAAACCTTGTTTTGTTTTGAATGTTGTCTTCCATATGTCACCTTCATCAATTATAATCTGATGATAGCCACTCCTTAAGTCCAACTTAGTAAAATATTTTGCATCTTTCAATTGATCAAGTAAATCATCAATTCTAGGAAGTGGGTAATGGTTCTTTACCGTAATCTTGTTCAATGCACGAAAATCCACACACATGCACCATGTTCCATCCTTCTTTGGCACCAAAACAATAGGTGACCCGCATGGCGAAGTACTTGGTCTAATGATCCCTTTGTCCAACAACTCTTGAATTTTATTTTTAATTTATGTACTTTCCATCACTGACATCCTCTACATGCCAATGTTAGGAAGAGGACAATCTTGTTGCAATTGTATTTCGTGTTGGATTCCCCTCTTAGGAGGAAATCCATTGGGCTCTTAAAACATCTCATCATATTGGTTAATAACCTCAACCAAATCATATTTCAATCTTGAGTCACAACCTTGAAAAGATTCATTCTCGACATCATCCTTTTATTTGACCATTAAAGGCACAAAATTCTTGCTAGATTTAATGAGTCTCTTCATTTGTCGGACATTCAAAAGTGAAAGAATTAGTTTCTTTCGATGTGCTCTAACAATGTACTAAATACCATATTTGAACAAGTGATACTTGTTTTCGTGGAGATTAAAAATAGCTTTCCTATCATACAAATATGGGCTTTCCAAAACAATTATGGAAATATCAAGTGGAACTACATCAAGAAAGTTTGTTGTAATTGCAAATCTAAGTATGCATTTCCTTGTCACTTGTAAGTTTGCATTCTTGCATATCCAACCTAAAGGATAAGGCCTTGGATGAGGAATGGTCTATAACTTTAACTTCTTTACTAAGTCTTCGGAAATTAAATTTTCTTGTGAACCACTATCAAAGAGTGTATCAATTTTGGTATGCTTTGAAATAACCCAAATATGGAAAAGTTCAATTCTTGTTTTCTCGTCTTGAGTATCATTAGGACAACTTGAAGAGCTAGTGGTTTCTATGTCCTTACCTTTCATTCCCATTGTTTTGATCTTTGTTTCATCTCCTGAATCAGAGCCTAAGTGATGTTGTGTAGTTGCAGCTGTCTTTTGCTTCCCTTTGTTGTTAAACTTCTTTGGTTTCATCTCAGGATGAAGCTTCCAACAATGAGCTTCATCGTGACCCTCTTTGGAACAATATTTTCATGTTAATTTTTCTCCTTCCTTATTGACTGATGCATTCTTCTTTCCTTTCCCTTTGAACTTACTCTTACCCTTGTCTCCATTCGTGAATGGCTTCTTGCTACCCTCTTGTGAAATGTTTTTCCCTCTTGCTTCAAGATGTCTTGCCTAAACACAAACCTCATCTAAACTTGTAGGATTAAACACAAGGATAGTATGCCTCAAATAATTGTGTAAACCCCCAATATATTTCAATGAAGTGTCATGTGATTTCAAGTCTACACCTAGTATTAAATACCTTCTTCTAAACTCTTGGGTGTAACTTTGCACACTTTGAACTTTTAGCTGTCTAAAATTCTGCCAATCCATAATAGCCTTCTGCATATAAGCTAATGGATAAAATTATCTTCTAAGTGCAGCAATAAAATCTATCCAAGAGGTTGAGACCTTACCATGATTTTTCATATCCTCTCGTGTTTTGGCTTCCCACCAAATCAAAGCAACACTTTCCAACCTTAATGAAGTCAGCTGAATCTTTGTTTCATCGTCTTTGATGTTCTAAATCCTACAATAAACTTCAATTTGACGAACCCAATTATCAAGTCTTTTAGCATTCACTTCACCATTATACATAGGCAATTCGAATTTGATATCAAGTTTTAATAAGGGAGTTTTACCATGAACCCTTGGGGTATGTGGATGTGTTTGAGTAATATTTGTTGTGGAAGAGGAAGAAGATGAAGGTGAGGATGGAGGTGAAGATGATGGTGGAGAAGAGAGTGGTTTGTCACCATTTCCTTTTGAAGGATTGTCATCATATCCTCCTTTTCCTCCATAAGAACCCTCTCCTTTTGAAGGCTTGGAACTTTCACCTTGCAATCATGAATTTCTCTCTTCATAGAGAACATTCACCATCTTAGTCATGTAAAAGAATGCTTTCTTGAAATCCTTTTCATCTTCTGACATATTATCAGCTCCTCCTTCATGTGAAATTCATATAGAATGTGTAGATAAAATTTGAGGTGGAATTTGTGGTGGAGATTGTGGCTCTCCTTGGCCTTGTCCGAACTTGAGAACCTGCACTCACAAGATTTCATTCTCCTCTCTTGAGATTCAATCTTGTAAATATCAGAAACACATGCAAACAATTAAATCCTCACAGCAGCAAAGAAATCCTATGATCTGATACCAAACTTGATCTGTATGAAATCTATATGTAAATGTGCTTGAGGTGGTTTAAATTGCAAGTGTTAAAATTGAGTTTTTATGTTAAATTCTTATGCACATAAAGCATGAATTTAAACTCTGAAATAACATAAAATAACAGACAAACACACCATAAAAATAACCACAACACAACAAGTGATGAAGGAGTTCACTCCTCTTGGGCTACCTCTCCTGGTCCAGCTTCTAATGGCTTGACCCTACATAATTATGTTAAAAAATGGTGATTATATTAGATTATAGTGCTCTAATGGCTTCAAAACCTATTCCATTATATTCAGAACTGTCCAAAACCCTTCTCTAGCCTATTTCTGCTCCCAAAATGGTCAAAAACTCCAGAAGTTATGAGTTTACCTAGATTTTATGCTAGTCACTCTACAATTTCCCCAAAATCCGGCAATGTCCTACAATTTCACCCTAAATTCTGCTAACGGAGCGCTATTTTGGCGAAATTTCGATGGAATTCGTGGGAAGGTTAAAATTATGGCAAGGCTTACGGTCCGAATTTTTTAATTAATAAAAAAATAATGGGGTCGCGCTCATGGTTTAGTGCCAAGGATCATATCGTATGGTTTGTTGGGGGAGGCTGGGGCTAAGCCCTTGCCCCTTACCCCATTAAATCTATCGCCAAACTTAAATAAAAGTTGGTTCGTTGGTTAAAATAGGTCCAACTGTTAGCCCAAGTTGTTAAGGCTCTGTGCTGATAGTTAAGAGGTCATGGTATCGATTCCTGTGGAGTCTAGTTCATAATTCCAACCAATTATGGTGTCCCCCATGCTGCCACGTGGCAGCGTTTGGTTGAGCCATGTGGTAGCTTGTGGTTGGCCACCCAATCACCCAATGAAATGCAACCATATCAGTCCCAATGATATTCAGACAAGTAGCAAAATATGATTGGCCCAACGAAGCCCAGTCAGTTGTATGGACTGCTGACTGGGCAGCCTGCACAACTTTTGCCAAAATTTTGCTTGTTTGGGAAAATGAACATAACTCCTTTCTGGGAGCATATGGTGTTGTTTTTACGCGAAACGAGTTGCATTAGATTAAGAATGACAAGATATACGCAAGCGCACAGGTTTCGAGCCATTCCGACAACTTTCAATTTTTAGCACCGGATCACTTGACCCAACCCATGTTATTATAATGTGTTATATATAGAGCGACGGCGACATCCTGCCCCCCATATATATATATATATATATATATATATATATATATATATATAGACCTGCCCCCCATTCTTTTATAATTTTTGTTTTATAATAAAACAAATTGGCTTTTGTCTTCTAAATTTTGACTAAATAAGGGATATTGGGAAAATTAACTATCCAAAACATTCGCCCACTCTCTCGAGCTAGGTTTCATGCCTCGGTCTCGGTCAATTTGTAGAACCCTTAAGCCCGTCACTTGCCCTCTTTGACCAAAAATTTGACTAGTCCTATCTTGTCCATACGAACTCGGATTTGCGTGTCGTTCACATTGTTGGAATCAGGGCGAGGAGCACTACGATCTGGTTCTAGTTTGGGAGAAATCTAACCACTTTGAAGTTTGACCTATTCAGAGCCCTCTTTGACTTCTGAATGTCTCTGGATCCACCTGGATCAGTATGATATTTCGAGGGCATTTTATAATATTTTAAAATGTGTCGAATCATTCTAATAGAGAAAATTTTGGATGTAGGAGTTTATTAATAATATTTTATTATAGAGTGAGTTAGATTGAACACAATAAATGGAAGAGAGCTCTACTTTTAAACATGGATTATATGTAGGAGAAAAACCACACTAGGCTAAGCACAATGGTTTTTTTGTAAGCAAGGGAGAAAGGGCTCATGACTAATTTATGCTTCCATTATCTTCTTATTTTTGTAGGTTGAATTGATATGTAAAGTTGTCATTATAAATATGTTTGTGTGCTCTTCTTATCCAGAAAAATCACCCATTTTGGGGATTATTTTTGGCTAAGGGAAGAGGTGTGGTTGTGATATTTTGATCCACTCATTCCTTTAATGTAATTGGATCTACTAATAAAGAAATTGTTGGGTTTTCATCTATCTTTGAAAGTTATCTTCTTGTTCTCTTTTGTATTGATGGTTGCATAGTACTTTGGTTAATGTTTAGTAGAGGTTAAATTGTATCTTGATGAGAGTTTCCTTTAGTTTGGACATTGATTTGGTTGATGTAATAGGTAAGGTTTGTTGCTAATAACAATGTTGTTTTTCTCCATTTCATTCAAAGCATATTTGTCATCTTGATGACCTGACATAGAAGCCAGAGGATAAGGCACCTGTCGTATCAATTCCACCACTTTTACTTTGTAAAACCCCCAAAACATGCCACTTCACTAACCTAATTTTTTAGTTTTACATTTAAGGACGGGTTAGTGATTTTATCTAATGGATTCCCTCCTCAAAGGAGAGTAGAGGATTAGCATGATGTGACAATGGGTGGTGTCTTCAAGTTTCCTAGTTTTGTACTCGATGATTAGACTTATCTTTCGAAGTGTAGATATTAGAGGTAACAATGGTGTCACTGCAAGGGATAATGTCCATCAATAGGTATGCTACAATGATATGATGAGGTATTCTTGTTGAAGATATTTTTCCTCATCTCATGATTCAACAATTCTTTTAAAGAAATGTACTATGAAGATTGAGCAAAGGAGATGATATAAGAGCTAGTTACGAAGGGTATATTTTATGTTCTTGTGACACAAATTACTTCATGTCACAAAGGAAGAACACATGCCTCATAAAAAATTTCATCTCAAATTTATCATGGCACACAAGGGAATCATCCATATTCAAAGGTAAATTAGGTTTTCCTAACACAACTTTATATCAATGCATTAGATTCAAAGTTGTCAATTTTTGTTAAAGAGGATATGCGTGATGTAGAAATTTTGTACTTTGAGCTTTAATGTAACTTTATAAATTTCACTTCTGTCCTAGATGTTTCATATGTCTTAACCTTTTCAATTTATAGCCTTGTTGATGATTTTAAAATTCCCTTTACAACAATGAACAATGGACAATATTTAATTCCTTTTCAATCATAATTAACAAGGTAATTGAAGAGAAAACATACCAAATGTGTGCCAACAAGTTTAAACCCTTCACAAGATTAGTATAGAGCATAAACCTAATATAAAATGTCATTTATGATTGTAGAAATTTGCTGAATAATGAATAATTATCCACCGAGATTATCCTGATCACATATCAATTCGAATTCATATGCAACACATAATCTCTTCCACTCAGATCATCACACATGCGGAAATAAAACAAGCGATAGCACATCAAATCATCATACACATTAACACAGATACAGAAAGCTAACCCTGCTAGCTTAAAACCCTACCAATTGTGGTATATTGGGGTGAATACAGAAAGACAAAAACTCAAGATAACACTACAGCACTTCAAGATCATCTCTACAGTTACACATTAAACGGTAGCTTGCCTTGAACAAGTCAGAAGGTGTTCAAAACACATCCACTGTTAATTCACCGCCTATCATGTAATCTCCAGCTGTCCAATGAGATCCATGTTCGAATCTCCCTGGCTTGAGCGCAATCATCATGGGAAATTCCTCCAAGTGTGGTGCAAATCTCATGTACAACTAATGTCGCCACTGATAGCTAACTCCACCCTTTCATCTACCTCTTTCACTGGTCTCCACTGAACTGTCCATGCACTGTAGTGAACTGATGTGTTCTTGAGTTGAATAATGAGTTACTAATTTATGAATTAAATAATATTTAATTCACTCCACTCATTACTAGTTGATTAGCTAGTTAAACTAATCTCAACTAGTTCAACTAAGTTAAACCGAACACAACTCCACCAACTGTCTCATCAACTCCACCAAACTTCTGCCACTGAAGTCCTAACCGAAGTCAACCATGCATGAGCTCACCAAACCCCTAGGAATAGCGTAATTCCTCTGTCAGATGCATGAGCCACTTCTGTAGCTCGAACTGAAGTTCTCCAAGAGAGTAAACTGTAGTTTAGAGTCCAAATATTATTAAGGGTAAATAATATTTGACTTTTCTATTTTTAGGATAGGCAGTCTAAAAATAGACTTTGACCTATATGTCTAAAAATAGAGGTCCATCTATTTTTACCAACATGACCAATACTCCAAGAATAACATACTGCAACCCCTGGACCATGCTCCATATGTCTAAAAATAGACATAGTCTAAAAATAGACTTTGCGCCAGAATTTGCCTGCGGGCCCACTTAGTGAAGGCGACTTCATTTCACTAAGCTCCATCATCTTGCCGCATTCTCAACACTCCCTCTCAGCAAGATATGGATTATCTGCAATCCCTATCCTGCCTCTGTGGAATTCGAACTTGCTCCTGGTGAGCGCCTTCGTCAGGATGTCGGCATCCTGATCCTCCGTGGGAACATATGAAAGCATCATGATTCTCCGCTGAACACAATCTCTAATATGATGGTACCTGATGTCGATGTGTTTGGACCTATCATGAAATACCGGATTAGCCGAGAGCTTGATGCAGCTCGTTGGTCACAAGAACCACCCAATAGCCCTAAAATGCAACCCAACAATCCCAATCAGGATCTTCTCATCCAAAATAGCTCTGCATGTGCCCCTACTCGCTGCCATGTACCCTACCACTGAACCGAGTGCCACGATCTCTGCCTTTCCTTCGTACCGCAAACCGTTGTCGACCCAATGTCAAAAACCTCCCGCATGTGCTCTTCCCGTCCGTTGGGCTCTACCAATCCGCACTGAAGCAGAAGCTTCGCTCCATCCTCCTCGTCTGTACCATAGACCATATCTCGATGTGCCACTAATATAACGCAATACATGCTTGCCTGCCTTCCAAAAGAGCTTGGTAGGCTTAACCATAGCTTGCGAAAGCTGGTTAACAGCATAGCATATATCGGGTCGTGTATTGACCAGATACATAAGCGACCCCACCCACTGTCGATAGACAGTGGCATCCACTACCTCCGCTGAAGTAGCATCCTCCTTCCTCCAACCACCAGGAAGAGGAGTGTCAACAGGCTTGCAGCCTTGCATGTTGAACCTCTCCAGAATCTCCCGGGCATACTTGCCCCGAGAAACAAACAGTCCTCCACTGCGCTGCCAAATCTCCAATCCCAGGAAATAATGAAGGAGGCCCAAGTCCTTCATCTCAAACTCTCGTGCAAGATCCTCCTTGCATGAAAGTATCAACAGCTCATCACTCGTCAAAATCAGATCATCTACATACAGTACAATGATCAGCAACTTCCCCTCCACCACAATCTGGTACAGGTTAGGATCCGCCTCACTCTTGGAGAATCCAAGTCCGGTGAAACAACTGTCTATCTGTGAGTACCAAGCACGAGGTGCTTGCTTCAGCCCGTACAGTGCTCTCTTGAGTCGGCAAACAAGCGACTCACTGCTAAAGATCTCGAAACCTTCAAGCTGCTCTATGTACACCTCCTCCTCAATGACTCCGTTGAGGAACGCAGTCTTCACATCCATCTAATGGATGTGCCATCCCATCTGCGCTGAGAGAGCTAGGATCGTCCGTATGGAAGAGTACCGGCGACGAAAAGTGTACCTCCTCAAGGACCGATCCCCCCCATCCGTGAAAGCCACGGCGCACAAATCTCGCCTTCTCTATACCCCTCCACACTCCCGTCAGCTGCCTACTTCACTTTGTAGATCCATCGCGAACCCACCACCGATTTCCCCACCGGTCTTGGGACAATCTCCCATGCACTGTTCCTGACGATCGAATCATATTCTTCGATCATGGCATCAACCCATGCGGGTTCCTCCACAGCTTCCTCAAAGAGGATGGCTCCGTCACAACACATTGACTCACAAGAGCCATGTATCTGGGCAGACCATCCTATGGACCGGCTCTGTTCACACTTGGTGGGATGTAGGTGGTCCTTGCCAAACCTTCGCACCCCGAGCCGCCGGCCACTTAGTGCGCATGCGCCTCTCGATGGTTGGCACCGCATGGGTGGTTTTCCACCTCCCCGAAATTCCTCTTTGCAAGCCGATCCACATCCATAAGCTCCTCCTTAGAAACTAACAGCTCTCTATCCGCATGCAAGTGTGGCTCCCTCTCAAGCGAACACCGCATGGCTTTCTCCTCCTGGAATTTTATATCCCGTCGCACAACAGTCTTGCGACTGTCTGGCACATACACCCGATAGTTGTGAGGTGTATCAGTGTACCCCACAAATATTCCAACCTCGGCAGTTGGATCCAGCTTCCTTCTCGCATCCTTCGTCACATGCATGTAGACAGGAGAACCAAAGATCCGCAAATGGGAAATATCAGGCCTCTTGCCAGAATAAGCCTCCTCCGGTGTACTCATGCCAAGAACCTTGTGAGGACAACGGTTCTGCACATACACTGCTGTATTGCATGCCTCAGCCCACAAGTGAAGGGGTAGGCCCCGATCATGCAACATCGCCCGTGCAGCACCCACGATCGTTCTGTTCTTCCGCTCAGCCACCCCGTTCTGCTGTGGGTTATGGGGTGCGATGAGCTCTCTCCGAATCCCTTCTGCGCTGCAGAACTCCTTGAATTCAGCCGAGATGAATTCACCACCGTTATCACTCCTTAGAGCAATCACCTTTTTCCCCGACTCCTTCTCGACCAGTGCTTTAAACTCACAGAACTTCGCGAATGTATCGCTCTTCTTCTGCATGAAGAAGATCCAGCACTTTCGAGAGAAATCATCAACAAAGATCACATAATACCTGTGCTTTGCTGTCGAAGCAACCGAGAAAGGACCACACACGTCTGTGTGAACTCTCTCAAGGATCGTCGTGGCGCGACTATCCTTCTCGTGAAAGGTGGCTTTCACATACTTCCCCAAGGTACACCCCTTGCACTGATCTGACTGCGCAAGAGTGCCCTTAGGAAGCTCAGTAGAAATCTGCTGCAGGATCTTCAAAGCTCCATGGTGAAGGTGGCCCAATCTCCTGTGCCACAGTTCGCCCTCATCATCCCGGCTCACCACTTCTCCCGCCTTGCATGCCATTGCTGCGCAGCCATCTACTTGCAACTGATAGAGGTTCTTGGTTCGAACTCCTATCTTCCGGGTCTCTCCAGTAGTCTTACTGCGCAGGAAGGCTTTTCCTTCGCTGAAGACCACATCATACCCCTTATCTTCCAACATCGCCACAAAGATCAAGTTCTTCTTCAATCCAGGTACATGCATGACATCCTTCAACACGAAGGGTTTACCAGATTCCCTCTGAAAGGATATGGTACCGATACCAGTCGCACTATATCTACCATCATCGTCCATCTCGATGTGCACACCCAGTTCTTTGTCCTCCAGATCTGAGAACAAATCCCGATCTCCCGTCATATGAAATGATGCACCGCTGTCCAAGAACCACACCGATCCCATCACACTTGAAACCAAGCATGCGATCAGTGAAAATTAAAAGGGAACCCATGGGTTGTGCCTCCATCCATATCTTACCGCTCGTTTGTTTTTCTCTCTCTTCTCTGGACAATTGGCAGCATAACAGTCCGTGACGCTAGCGGAAAACACTTCACTATCGCCATATCCTACTTCTTTCCCTTCTGTGACCGGAATGAAGAGTTTTCGACTTTTCCCCTTCTTTGCTTTGGCAGCCAAAGCACAATTCTCTTCATCAGAGTTCCTTGATGAAGATCCGTCCCCGGTACTCCGCCTTATCTCCTCTAGCACAAGATCCGACCAAAGTCGCTCCCATCCTGGCAATTTCTCCCGACCATTGACAGAGTCCTGATAGGAGTGCCAACTCTTCGGAAGCGCAAGGAGAGCCAAGTCCACCAAGTCCTCATCATCCACAGCTCACCCCACACTTCCCGGTACCTCATCTCCTCGCATTGGGAGGAACTTCGTGGAGGTATTTGGCGTAATGCCGCTTTCCATCTTGATGTTTCGAGCATATCTTTGAGCACCGCCCTTGTCGCTCTGCACTGAATAGATCCTATTTTTAAAGCTTTCCACATTAAATATGGAGAAGCCTTTCCGTTGTGCCGGATACAATATGATCCTCGACGCCCTCCAACAGATCCTTCCATATTTCGCACCTTTCCATATTTCGCCATCTTCTTTGCCAAGTTTAAAGGGTGCGCAGATCGTTGGCTTTTTGATGATTTATCTACAAACTCCTTCAGACCATTATCTTCTAATACTACCTCCATGCGATCCTTCCATGCAACATAATTCGAACTGCCTTCAAGAGCATATTCGAGTCGCAAACCGTTGAAAGACATTTTCAACTCCGGCACCAAGAACACAAACTGCTGCAAAATTCAAATTCCAACTCAAAGCTCAACCGCTCTTGATCTGTGAGAACAAATTATTTCTAGCACAGAGATCGACTGCAGGGGCATTTACTGGATGTATCACCTTTCAAAGGAAAGGATGGATCCAGAGGCTACCTGGCCCGCATGCAGACTCTGTCTACCGAAATAAGTTTGCAATCACTGTGATGATCAATCTTTGCTCCGATACCATGTATAAATTTGCTGAATAATGAAGATTTATCCACCGAGATTATCCCGATCACATACTAATTCGAATTCATATGCAACACATAATCTCTTCTACTCAGATCATCACACATGCGGAAATAAAACAAGCGATAGCACATCAAATCATCATACACAAGAATAAGCATGTATGTAGCGCAGGAATAAACCCCGTGTGCCTATCTTGTATATTATAATGGAGAAAACACAACAAACTCACATAACACCTCACAAGTACTCAAGACTATCTCACAAGTTTCACACAAAACTACTTTTGTTTTTTGTCAAAACAACAAGTTCAAAACACATCCACCAATTGCCTCGCCTATCACAATCTATGGCCTGTCCAATGAGAGATCCAAGGTTCGAATCTCCTTGGCTTGACAGCGCAATCCTCATGGGAAATTCCTCCAAGTGTGGTGCAAATCTCATGCACAACCGATGTCACAACTGATAGCTATCTCAACCCTTTCATCTACCTCTTTCACTGGTCTCCACTGAACTGTCCATGCACTGTAGTGAACTGATGTGTTCTTGAGTTGAATAATGAGTTAATAATTAGTGAATTAAATATTATTTAATTCACTCCACTCATTAATAGTTGATTAGCTAGTTAAACTAATCTCAACTAGTTCAACTAAGTTAAACCGAACACAACTCCACCAACTGTCTCATCAACTCCACCAAACTTCTGCCACTGAAGTCCTAACTGAAGTCAACCATGCATGAGCTCACCAAACCCCCAGGAATAGCGTAATTCCTCTGTCAGATGCATGAGCCACTTCCAAGGCTCGAACTGAAGTGCTCCAAGAGAGTAAACTGAAGTTTATAGTCCAAATATTATTAAGGGTAAATAATATTTGACTTCCCTATTTTTAGATAAAAGGGGGCCTAAAAACAGACTTCTAATTCTCAATATGTCTGCATTTATGTCCATCTATTTTTACTAAACATGACCAATACTCCAAGAATAACATACCTAAATCCCCTGGACCATGCTCCATATGTCTAAAAATAGACATAGTCTAAAAATAGACTTTGTGCCAAAATTTGCCTGCGGGCCCACTTAGTGAAGGCGACTTCATTTCACTAAGCTCCATCATCTTGTTGCATTTTCAACAATGATAACGGTAATGAAAACAATAAATGTGCCCTATCTTCTCCCAAGGTTTAGGTTAAGGGTTCAAACCATTAACAATTTTTACCTTAACTTATGTCAAATTGATAATATATACAATTGTTGGAAATCAACAAATCATGAAGATAAAAATACTTGGAAATCAAATCTGCAATTTTATACAATTGAAACTCTCTCTCTCTCTCTCTCCCACACACACACATAGAAATGCCCCTTAATATGATCCTTTAGCTCTCTAAGAGCCTAGCTAAGGAAAAGCAAGAAAACCCTAACCAACACCAAGGAGCTTCAACAATCAAACATCACATTAACAACTCCTCATAGGAAATATGTCTTATCTTCTCCTTCTCTTTGACAAGTACAACTACAAGTTTTGATCCAAAAACCCTAAATCCAATGTCTTTGAAACCCTAACCTTGGTACTTAGGATGCTCCAAACGAGTAGTGGGGTGGGGTGGGGTGGGGGGGAGAGAGAGAGAGGTGGGGCGGGGTGGGGGCGCAGAGAAAGAGAGAGAGAGCGGGAGGGGGGGGACACATGAGAAATACATGAATATTTCCTTCCTCTATATATATGAGAGGTGACAAACACCAATGATAAAAGTTGGCCTAAACTTCTACAAAAAACTTAGAAAAAAAATGTAGGTCCACACGTGTGAAGCACTTCACTCCAAGTGTACAAATGTCAAGCTCTAAGCTTATGTCGTACAAGCAAAGCTCTAATGTAAGGGAACTCCATGAGATGTGTCCAACACTTCTCCTATAATCCTCAAGAGACTCCAACACTCCTCCCACAAGCCCTGAGGCACTCCATTGTTATTCTTATGATATGTAAACAATGGATTTGTGGCTCACTCACTTCACTAACACGATTCTCTATGGAAATTAAGTTCTAATATTTGTCTCAATCTTATACAAAGAGCTTGGTCTTTAGAGGTACCATTCAGCCTTTGTTCCTCTACCCTATATAATGATCAATATACTTTTGATGGATAGTAGGCTTGTTATCTATTCCTCATATATTAAGCTTTGTCCTAGATGAATTTCATTTGAATCCATCTCCTAAGCAATGCAAATGGCATATTTACAATTGGACTTTATAGGCTAACTATTCGAGGGTAAATCAAAACCCAAGCACCTTGACATCTGAGCATGATTTTGACATCCGAGGAGATAAAGATATCTTCCACTAGAAATAAAGGAGTAAAAAAGTCAGAGGACAACAATGGAAGGGCTTCTATAAGGGGAAACCTACTCCTAAGCCCATGAGTTACATTGAAGACAAACCCATCTATCATGGGAGAATCAAGTTTATCAGCAAGCTGTGTAGGGAAAGGATGTACTAGAAGATAAACATTACTACCAATAGAACAATTAGGGACATTGGAAGAGGGGATGTAAACCTTTCTTTGCAAGTCAAATGACCAAGAATAAATATTGTAAATTTTCTCCAAAGTGTCCTACTGAGTATTTAAAATATCCAAATCTTTAAAAGAGTCCTTCTAATGGTCCTTGTCCCATGTCATCTTCGTCAATTTATAGGTAATTGGAACTAAAATCCCACTAGTGATAAGGTATTGATGTGGCTTCTCAACTTGAGATTTAGATATATAAGATCCTTATTCAACCACCATAATTACTTTATTGACTAGAACCATAGGCACAATTCGATTAAATGTGACATACCCAACCCATTTATTCCTGATTGGGGCTATGGTGTTTATATAGACTTGAACTTCAATGTTAATTATCAATATTGGGTTATGAAATTTATTCTTTCTTTAAATAACTCAAACCTTATTTTTACACCACCATCATTTTCTACTCATAGAGAGATTTGTAATGATATAAGCTTTACCTCATTATGAGTTATTGGAATACAATTATGCCCATTTTAAGTTTCACCTCTTAAGGGCCACATCATCAATTTGTATCACCATGTTCCCTTACCTCGCTAATCAACATCCACCATACTGCCTTGCAGATAAGTATATCAACTTTTAACTCTTAGGCAAGGTGTTTATTGTTTAAACGAGCCTGTCCCAAATCTTCCCGACTTAACATTTGGCTGTTAATTAATATTGCTCGATCTTTTCATCAACTTTGGTTACTTGATAGACTTATCAGATTTTGTCAGCATTGGCTCCTAGCCTCAAACTTTTCTCTAGTTTTTCTGGATGGTCAACACCCAACACACTAATAGGGTGGCATACCTCTGTTGATCAATGGAACCCAATCTTAATCAACTAATAGATGTTTCAGTTTCTATTAGGGGTTAAGTCCAATATGCAATCGCAAACCTCTTCGTAGCCCGACACTTGAAAATTGACCTCTCAACATCTGGTATCCATCAACATACCACCGCGACTGCCGTTTGGCCACCACCATAACACCACTGCACACTTTGATCCATGTCACCTTGTCACATCATCTAGCTACATTGGTGCCACGTTATGTCCACATTAGCACCATGTCATCCCCACGTTAGTGTGACATCAGTGCCATGTCATCTCCACATCAACACCACATTAGGTTTTCTATTGGGCTTAGCACTATCATGGAAAAGTATGATATTCATGCTCCAAACATCCAATGCTCGAAAGTGGAAAAGACGACCCATTGATACATCTTTATCATTTGATAGTTCTCCAAATTCTGATAACTAACAATCTTGGCGAGTTATATCACCATTAGGTTACCAAACTTCCAGGCTCCTGGAACACTTAGTGAGCACGAAAATTACTCAGCCTGACGTCTGACACCCAACATCATAATGGGTAGATTTCCCATTATTTGTTGTAATATGCTTCCCGTATACTAATGTTTTAGGTTCCAATAGTATCCAATTTACGTGACATCATGCACATCACAATGCACGAAAATTGACCTCCAATATACTGATGAATCGATCCCATATTTTGACAATGCTTGAACTTCCTGTTAACTGAAAAAATTTTGTGTTATGTCAATATCAAATATTTGTTGTGGCCGTTATTGGTTAAGTCCTTCTATTACCGATAGAATGATAAATGATAAGCCCCTTGTTGACTAATTCTTGGTCACAACCCCCTCATCGATCAAGTGAATAGGTGTTGAGGTTTGGGCCTCCAAACCCGAGTTTTTTCTCTAGCTTGAAACAAAATATGTCAACCCCAAATTCTCATTCAATCTAAAACAAAGGATCAATCCTCAAATTATCTTCAACCCAAAACCAATTGTTAAGTCCCCAAATTTCAAAGGGGTGATCCCAAAATTTATAAGGTTTCCAATAGAGTGATTCTAGCTATTTTTTTTAGGATTTAAGAGACTTTAACAATGAAATGAAACTAGAGAGGCCAAAGTTATTCACCAACCATGAAGCCAGTTGTATACTCCCTATCTCAACTAGTTAACCAGTCAACTTATCATGTGAAGCTAGAGAGGCCATTGAACATAATTTGCATCTTCTGTGGCCTTCACACCTCTTTTACCAAATAATGAAACCTTTTAACTAATCATCGGTCCAAATAGCCATACCTCATGGTTTTTAAGTCCTCCAATTGTCCTATCAAGGTCAAACACCTTCACTCAAAAACCACCTTGAGCTCCTATTTAGACTTACATTATTCAAGAGTTCTTCCATGAAATCCATAACACTTGCCATTGATGTTTTGTGAAGACATCACTCATGTAGGTCCTTAACTTGCTATTAAGGCTACTTCCCTTGATTCCAAATCCAATTCACTAATAATACCTTTGACTCTACATTATACATAAGATCCTCTGACATGTCTAGAACAGGGCAAGCTCATTGATTAAACTCCTTGAAATCTCATTACAACCAACTATCCATCAAGGCAATCTAATAAATTGAGGGGTTAACTTGTCATCTTCTCAACATTCTTCTTATTTTCTTAGGGCCAATAACATCTAGGACACAAACAATAACCAAGGCTATAGGCCTACCCATCCTATCCTCCTCAAGAACATCATGAGAGCACGTAAAGATACACAAGTACACATATGAACATTGCATAACTATTTCCTACATTAAAACCAAATTTACCTACCATCTCATAAACAAACAACACACATGCTATGAAGTCCATTTAGTAGGAAACTCATTGATATACAATCTATCAAGATAATTCCCATTTCATTCACTGTGGGTTAAATTACAAATTTAATTCCACAATGACACTTATTTGATTACAAACAGATGGTTACCTACAATTGATGAAGGGTAAGTCATGTTCCACTCACCATAGGCAACAACATTTCTTGCAGTTGTCCGCTCTCAATCTAAACCACTTGGGAATTTTGCTCAATAATACAGGATGGAGTTTTGAAGCTAATCTCCTTCATCGAGTCCAAAATCTTCATTTCTCTACCAGTCCATATATCTCTCTACTATGTTCTTAAACTCCCATGTATGTTGGTCTTTGTCTCTCTATGCTTTCCTCTATATCTGGTCTTGTGTATTATGTTTCACTTTGCTTTGCCCTTCTATGGTCTTGTGCATTGTGTTGCACTTCTCTGTACTCTTTTATACCCTTGTGCATGAGTGCCTCTTGCCTTCTATCTCTATGTCATATTTTCTACAGTTTCTCCCTTTGATGGCATTATGTGGGTTGTTACAAGTCTCCATAATAGACTGTACATAACTCATACCTCTAGGAAGTTTGGCACTACATCCCATGTCTTGGATAAGAAATGTGGGATACAACCTTGACTACTTCCATAAATAAGGAAGTTATTTCCACACCTTCCACCAAATATGTTCTTCGAGAATGTTTGGCAATTTCACATCTCATGATCATTTGATACAACCAATAGTTCATTGGCAATATTAATTCTCCAAACCTCCCTCTTTGTTGACTTCCCTCCTCTTATGGCTTCTCATGGTGTGTATCAAGGGTACACCTCTTCATCAACTGGTATTAAATTATACTTACAATTATTCTAGGTCTTTATCACGATTAACCAAATGAGTCACATTTATCACCTTATTTCTTCCAACCTTTTCTTGTGATCACACCATCTTCTGTAGAGGGGAGTAAGTTAGTGAACTGTTCGCCATTAGATGACCTGTAGTATGGTATTTTTAAAAGTGGAAAGGAACATCCAAATAATCTAGTTTGTGGAAATGTAATGTGTTCATAAATATTTTATATGGATTCATTGAGACCATGCCTAGCATTGATATCAACCAATATTCGAGCCATGGTTCAGAAGTTGTTCTACAAAAGGCTCAAATTACTGAGGAAAAGCTTATCAATAAATTTTCCAATGGCATTAAAACTATTTTCATTCCATAATTCTAGGGAGATATTTGGTAAAATAACTTAAATTGTGATACTAAACATAGTTATCGATTAAATAGGCAACTGAATTGTTGGAACACCTAATCCTCATGGGTAGGTGTGGAATGCGAAAAGTCACAATGGAGTCCAAGTGACCTTGGAATATGAAACCAAGAGTCACACCATTGTACTATAAATGTACATCTTTGTGTAATGGAAAATAAGAAAGCCTCACGCTTATCTTCGCCCATGGAGTCTCAGTGTGTGCTATCTTTCTCACACGGCGGTAAAAGCGTAACATGGTGTTTAATATGGTGCCGCAGCTGTGGCAAAGGAAAAGACAAGGCCAAGAAAGGGGAGGTGTGGAGCGGCGGGCTGAGAAGGCCGCGCAGGATATAGCAAAGGAGGAGCAGCGCGGTGAGAGCCTTTGAGGGGCGTGGGTAGGAGGAAGACCGTAATGTGAGAGCACCATAGGAGAGCGCCGCAGGGAGCGTTCAAGTGGGAGACAAGAAGGAGATGAGCGCCTGAGAGGGTAGGATGCCAGATGAACAAGGTGCGCCCGTGTTGAGGAATTGTGCAGAGGGAGAAGGGCGTAGTTTGCAGACGGGGGTTATGGGGAGGCCAAAAGGCGTGAGGTGAGGAGTTCGATGGATAGAAGGGCATATAGCATAGGCGTTGTGCGTAGAGGGGGAGCTCGAGGGAGCTGTGGGTTGAGTGGTGATGTAGTGAGATATGTGAGGGCTGTAGGTTGCAGAGGCCGAGAGTTGTAAAAATTTAATTAATTTTTTATTTTTATTTTTAATTTTAATTTTAATTTTTAATATAACAACAACTGAGAATAGAGAGCAGAGAGCAGGAAATAGCATAAATTTCAACTTTGCAAACAGTAGAATTTTTCCAAATGTATAGCAGAAACAAATCCAGCAGCAGAAAATGTAGAGATGATGAATTTTTCAGCAAAACTCAGAATTCTTTTCCATTAAAAACCAGAAACTTCTTCAGAAATTCAATTTAAAGCAATTTTCAGCAGCTCTTCAAAATGTAGAATTTAATGTGCAGAAATTGCAGGAAGAAATCAACCTTCAGATGTGCAGTGCTGCTTTTCTCCAAACCAATTTCTGAATGCTGGGATTTTACAATACCGCCACATCTCCTTTAAAATAACACAACACCCCCCCCCCCCCTCTCCATATTTTTTCAATTTTTTTTAATTTCTAAAAAAAAATAAAAAAATCAATCAATCAATCCCATCCAATTTAAATTTTCTACTAAATTTCCCTTCCCTTTTAATTCCCCTCCCTACACATTTTTTAAATATCCATCCCCCTCCCATTTAATTATTCCCATTAAAAAAAAAAACAGCAGAGAGAGAGAGGAAAGAGACAATTTGAACAGCAGAAAAAGAGAAAATGGCATATGAGGAGCAGATGAATTGAATACATAGACAAAATTGCAGATTTACATTTTATGATTTGTGGCATAAGAGTGATTTTCTGAAGAATTAACATTTGAAGACAAGTTTGCCATCATTTTCAAACAGCTCTTTGAAGGAAAATTCAGCTGCCTTAAAGGCCTCTTGCATAGTGTTTTCAGCTGCACATATTTTGCAGAAACATTGTATTGAACTGACATTGATTTGCATCTTCATTCAAGACTTGAAGTGTAATTGAGTTGAAAAATTGTTGATTGCCCTCCATCATTTGAGGAGCAGATTTTGTACTTTGAGATTTCCATAGTTGGAAGGTCTCTTGAGTCATTTGTATTTCTTGTTGAATCACATTGTAAACGGGTGCATTTTCGGTTGAAGCCGACACCCTTTATTTTTTGAGCCTAAGTTGTCAAAATGGCTAAAACCAATGAGGCATTAGAGTTGTTGAATAACCTCATTCATTCCAATGTTGATGATATGATAAAAATGAACAAGGATGCTCTTTGTAATATTCAGATTTGTTTACAAGATGCACAAGAAAAGATTGAGTTTTTGCAGTTGGAAACTCAACTTCAGCAAGATGAACTTCAGCAAGATGAACTTCAGCAAAAGAGTCACCATTCTGAACCTGTTTCTGTTCAGAAGATTGTGAAGTACTCTCATCAGAAGAAAGAAGATAAAGTTGCAGTTGATTCCCATTCAGTTCATTGCACAAGAGCAGATGTACATGCAGATGCAGCAGCCCAATCTGCACTTCCTAAGCCCATCATCAGACCTTGGGAAGAGCTTGTCCACAAAAAGCACCGAACTGGTCTTGGATATGACAAGGATGTGTCCTTTCATATTCCAGACTACACCAAGCCCATCATATTTCAGAGTGCCGGATTCTTGTATGACAATTCACCTGCAGCTATTCCTAGTCATGTTCCACAACAACAACAACAAATTGAGAAATGCCAACACTGTGATCGAGTTGGCCATATGAAAGATCACTGTTTTGATCTTCATCCATGCAAGCACTGTGGTCGGCACACCCATTCTTCAGACAGATGCTTCAGACACAAGCCTCCTGCAAGAACCAAGATTCATCTTGAATGGATCGCTTCTTGGCAATGGGCATCAGCAGCCAAGAAGATGTTTACGACACATGTTAGAACTTGTTCACAGATATTGAGCAAACTTGCAGTTGAGTTTTCGCCATCATCTCACCTTGTCTCTGACAGGGGGGAAAATGGTGGTCATGTACAAGCTTCAACGACAGATCAAGCGAGCCTGAGCCACAATCTCTCATTCCATGTTCAGAGTTGTAGCCAGAGACACAGCAGTTCAAGCGAGCCTGAGCCACAATTCATCATTCCAGATTCAGAGATGTAGCCAGAGACACGAATGCCCATGAGCATGCCTTCGGTTGGTGGACAACCTTAAACCATCATCTTTGGTTGGTGGATAACCTAAAACCATCACAGGTAGTAGACCTCCCTTCTTTTAGGTCGAAGGTCTCTCTTTCATATATGAGGAACACTTCCTCTAGCAGAAGCCTTCAGCTTCTTGCCAGCTTTGGTTGAGTTCCAGGAAATGCTTCAAGCATTCCAGAGTTGTTGGTAATCCTAAAACCATCACAGGTAGTAGACCTCCCTTCTTTTAGGTTAAAGGTCTCCCTTTTTTATGAGGGACAATTCCTCTAGCAGAAGCCTTCAGATTCTTGCCAGATTTGGAAGAGTTCCGGGAACTGCAACAAGTTTTGCGTTCCAGTGTTGGTGGTAATCCTTAAACCACCTCTTTTTTCCAACATTTCAGAGAGTTGATTCAGCCCAAGTGCTGCCATGTATACTTTGCAGATTTGTATTACAACTCTTTTCTTGGACTCACACATACCCCTTCGGATTAAAGGGGGATGTTGGAACACCTAATCCTACATGGGTAGGTGTGGAATGCGAAAAGTCACAATGGAGTCCAAGTGACCTTGGAATATGAAACCAAGAGTCACACCATTGTACTATAAATGTACATCTTTGTATAATGGAAAATAAGAAAGCCTCACGCTTATATTTCATTGTGTGTTGAGTCTCTTGTGTGTGTGTTTATCTTCCTCATACACCATGTGTGTGCTTTAACATGGTGTTTAACATTCCATAATTCTAGGGAGATATTTGGTAAAATAACTTAAATTGTGATACTAAACATAGTTACCGATTAAATAGGTAACTGAATTGATACCTACTTTCATTCGAGCCATGGTTCAGAAGTTGTTCTACAAAAGGCTCAAATTACTGAGGAAAAGCTTATCAATAAATTTTCCAATGGCATTAAAACTATTTTCATTCCATAATTCTAGGGAGATATTTGGTAAAATAACTTAAATTGTGATACTAAACATAGTTACCGATTAAATAGGTAACTGAATTGATACCTACTTTTTCGAGGTAGCAAAAAAACACCAGATTTTGAAAAGTGGTGATGCAGAATCACCCCCTTTTTTTAACATATTTTTGACACTTAATAATTTTTTATTTATGAATTATGAATATTTGTTTTCAAATGTTAGTGATTTTTGAAAGGTGGTGATTTTTTTTAGAGTGGTGATTTCATGTTGGTGATAAAACATAAAATTAAAATTAAAAAAACATGACAAAAAAAATCAAATATAAAAATATAATAAAAAAGCCAATAAAAATGTAAAAAGGAAAAAAAGGAAAAAAAAAAAACAAAATTAACTTGTAAAAATAAAAAAATAAAACATGAAAAGAAAACTAAAAATTTCGAACTTTAAATTAAAAAATTGGGAAATAAATTATAAAAAACACAAAATTTAAGAAAAAATTGAAATATAGTTAAAAACAAAAATGATAGAAAAAAAAATTAAAGAGAAAATTTAAAAATAATTAAAATACAAAAATAAAAAATAACTAAAACTTAAAAATTTAAATTTAAAAAAACAAAAAAATTAATAACAAAATAAAAATAAAATAAATAAATAATAATAATAATAATAATAATAATAACAAAATTAAACATAAGGTGTCTTCGTCGTTCAAGCCCCTAAAAACAATTCGCAGCTCTCTCAAATTGGTTAAGGATCCGATTGACCCTAGGGATGGGAAAGGTGTCTACATCATTCCTTGTTCTTGTGGGACTCCCTACATTGGTGAAACGGGACGGTCTATAAATAAAAGAATTTGTGAGCATGCTGCTGACATTAAACATGGAAGATCCCGCTCATCTGCCCTAGTTGAACATGTAGAAAAGACTAACCATCATATCTGCATCGAAGAGGCTAAGGTCATCGCTAATATTGACCATTTCCATCATCGGAAGCTTAGAGAGGCCTTAGAAATTGAAAAAAGACCTGTTAATCTCAATAAGAGATGGTGGTTAGATCATCAGCAAGTGTTGGATACCTGCCTTATATTCATGATTTTTATTTTTTATTTATTTTTAACCCTTCCCTGCTTATTGTTCCTTTATATTTTTTATTTTATTTATTTATTTATTTATTTTTATTTTATTTATTTATTCATTTATTATTGGTATTATTGATTGATTTATTTATTTTTTAATTTTAATTTTGATTTAATTTTAATTTATTTATTTTAATTTTAATTTTATTTATTTAATTAGTTATTTATTTATTTTTATAAAAATAATAATAATAATAATAAAATAAAATTACTTTTTATTTTTTTATTTTTATTTATTTATTTATTTTTTAGGTCATTATTGATTTTTATTTGGACCTCACGCTTGGATAAATAAATAAAATTTATAATTGATTAATTAAATCAACCAAATAAAATATGAAATTTTTATTTTTATTTACTAAATAATTATTTAATACTTTATTGATTAATTTGAATAAACTAATCAAATATTTTAATAATAAAAATGAAACTAGCTATTATTAATAAAAAAATATAATTTATAAAAATAGATAAATAAATAAATAAATTTAAAAAAAAGTCAAACTAGTCGTTTTCCTAACGGTTAATTTAGCGTTCTCTACATCTATTTAAACTTAATGTCCTGATCTGATCTGATCTGATCTCTCACCTAGTCCTGATGATGAGCCACACTATTTGGTTCGAAACGCATCGACAATGTTCCATTGGATGTGATTATTACCGAAAGATTTTTTTACAAATTATATGATGGATCACAAAAGCATAGATTCCAATAAAAAAAACACACACACACACATTTTAAAATAACTTAGAAAACAAAAAATATATTTAAAAAAAAAAAAAAAAAAACATTTTTTAAATTAAAAAAGTATTAAATAATCTTAAAAAAAAACACACACACACACACAAATTAATGAAAATTGTGCCGCCCAGGTGGCAGTAGGGGCCGGCTGCAACCCCCCGCCCGCCCAGCGGCCAACCTCCCCCGCCACCTGGGCGGGAGGTCAATTCTCGGCAGCCACCCCCCGCTCACCCAGCGGCCGACCTTCGCCGCCACCTGGGCGGGAAAAACACTATTTTTTAAACAACTTTGTTTTTTTTTAAATTTTATTTAATAAAATTATATTTTTTTAATTAATTTAAAATTAATATGTATTTTTTTATCTTTTATTTTTAAAATTTGTTCTTTTAAATTTTGTTGCTTTTTTTTTAATTAAATAAAATGATGATGATGATGATGGTGGTGGTTAAAGTCCACTGAGACCAATCTTTGGTCTATCGGACCTAAAGAAAAGAGTTATTTAATTTGATTTAATATTTTATTCCTATGCTAAAAAAGCTTGGAGATAAGCCTCCCAAGCTCACTATAATTTTGACATCTTAACAGGCTAGGAAGGTCAGTATTGCAACAAAGATTATGAAATTGAGCTTTAATGTGGTTGTACGCGGGGCACTCTAAGAGGAAGTGATTTTCATCCTCGATGTTCATATTCTCACAAAGATGGCAGATCCTTTCCATCCATGGTGTTTTAGGAATTGTCCAACGACCTGTTTCACTATGGAGCTCATGAGAGTTCATTCTAATCTTGGCTATATTAATTTTCTTCTTTGAGCTAGTTAAAATAGAGAGATACTTTGATCTTCTAGGGTGGGGTTGATGACCTCCTTATAATATCTTAATTTTCTTTTAGTTGCTAGATCTTTCTCACACCACATTTTTTCTTTGAACTTAGAAGTAACAATTTTTTTAATGTTATTAATGTTTTGCAATGCAACATTCTTGTCGATCTCCCAATGGTTTAACCAGGCCCTGGTGTCTTTATACCAACCTTGTTTAAGCCTTAGGTGGTTTTGGCTGGAATTTAAAGCTAGCTTAGGAAGTCTATGGTCTCCTATGCTATTGAGCTTGTGCTTGTACAACAAAAGCCTAGTCATAGCTAGGCTCTCGATAGGGGAAAGACCCACTTCTATAAGGAGAATAGGATAGGGTGTATTGTTTTTAATTTTAAGGTTATAAGTTATAAAATGCTTCTGGATTTGCTCAATCTTTCTCCAGGATTCTCTAGAGATGCTGCAACCCCAAACCTCACATCCATATAAGATAACAGGAGTGACTAAAGTTTCAAAGAGGAACTTCTTTCTATCCCACATTACAAGGTTTGTCGTTTTACAATTATTTTCAAGACCAAAATAAGCTTTCCACCCCATTAATCCTTTTTATATAACATTTAAAATTTAATATTTTTTATTTAATTTTCATTTTTATATTTAAAATTAATTTTCTTTTTCAAATTATTTTGTTTTTTTATTTTATTTTTTTAATTTCATAGTTTTAATTTATTTATTTTTTCCCATTTTTAGATTTAATTAATTTTTTTGTTTTATTTTTAGTTTTAATGTTAAAAATGTTTTTTTTTTTTTTTTAATCAATTTATTTATGTATTAAAATTCAATATATTTCTTTTAATTTAATTTTTTATGTTAATATTAATTTTTTTTATTTAATAAAGTTTAGTATATGTTTTTTTAATTTAATGTTTATATTTAAAATTTATTTGATTTTTTAATAATGGTTTTTAATTTAATATTTTAATTTAATTAATTATTTATTTATTTATTTTAATCCATTTTTTATTTTTTATTTTTTTTAAATAATGTTTTGATTTTTTTGTTTTTTGTTTTTTTTTTAAAATAAAAATTAATATATATTTTTAAATTTAATATTTTATTTTAAAAATTTATTTTATTTTGTTTTTAATTTAGTAAATTTTATTTTATTTATTTATTTATTTTTTTAAATTTTTATTATTTAAATTTATTTTATTTTTTAAATTTTATTGTTTTTTAAGTTTTTTTTTTTTTTTTTTTTTTTCAATTTTTAATATATTTTTTTATTTTTTCCGAATGTCGGTGTCGAGCTTGTGGATTAATTTGACGGGACATTGGGATGGCAAGTGGCTGGGACACTTGGCCACCCACGTCACCGCCATGCGTGAACTCCTTCAACTCTTTGTTGTCATCAAGGTTGCATTAAAGCCGAACAAAGGCCGAGAACCAGCCATCATTCTCATCATTCTCTGCTACAGCTCACAGATCACATTTATGGGTTAATTAAGGCGGGTGTTCATCGAGGCAAATACGCCCTGGTTATTAAGATGGAAGACGGTAGAGGAAATTCAGTTGCTCCTCCCCCGTTGCAGAGCTTATGCTCCCCTAATGCTGTGAGACTCTGCTCTCGCACTACAACGAGAAGACGATGTCTTATTTCATGCTGCATTGAGCTAGGCAATGGGATTCATTTATCTCAGAACAACCTATGCAATCTGAACACTGCTACCTTTGACCTCCTCATCAATCTGTTCATTTCTCGCTCTGCTTCCCCGCATCCTCGTTTCCCCAACTCTGAGCAAGACACCATGCCGAGACTGCGCCACCGCATGTGTTGCAAAAGAGGCATCACCAGAAGCCGCCCTCAGCGTGCCCCCTCCTCTTCCAATTTTGAATCCTCATCTCCCTCCTTTGAATATTTTGCGGGCATGTACCTGAACACTAGAAGTGGAAGGGGGAGATCCCTCTCAGCCAACTTTAGGATGGCCTCTTCCGCCCTTGTTACTCTAGCTTCCCTCGCCTCCAATTAGCCTCAGATTGCTCAGTTCTACTTCAATTGCACTATGAATCGCCCTCGAATCATAGCAACCATCTCGGCTTCATTTAGGGAGGAACCTCAGTTGGCTGAAGCAAGAAGGCAACTGGGTCGGCTCAGGACGTGGCAGCGAAGAATCTGCAGGAGGAAATGCACAAAGCGAAAGCTGCAATTGATGAGGAAAAGGATTCCTGCAGGTCTAAGCGCTCCAAGCATGGCGTAGCCTCTCATGAGGACAAGCCAAATGATGAAGACGACATGGAGGCCTACAGGTGCCTCATTACTGAAGAACCTCCTCCTCATCATGCAATTTAGTCATTTTAAATGTTGTTGGTTTTTGCTTTTCGAGGCCCAACTCTATGGGATAAATCTTGAGTTTTTAGCAATATTGTCAAGTAGTTTTTGTCTAAAAGTCTACAAACTGTGTAAAGAATCGTGGAATACAAGGTTGATACCCCTGCGTGGGCAGCGCATTCGCACAATGTCTGGATTGGTTTCCCCTAGTAGCCAGTCAATTATCATTTTTTTTTGCTGAACATGCCACAATTTTTGGGCAAAGCTAAGGCTTCGACCACGATGTATATTACTCTTTCTCTATAATAGAATTAAACTAATTTATTATATATATATATATATATATATATATATATATATAGATATAGATATAGATATAGATATATATATATATATATATATATATATATATATATATATATATATATATATATATATATATATATATATATATATATATTAATTTTAATTAATTAATTTATTTTTGTCTTCCTTTTTTTTGAATTTATTTTATTTTATTTTTTTGGTTAAAAAAAATATAATGAATTTTGTTTTTGTTTTTTTCAAATTTTTTATTTTTATTTTTATTATTATTCTTTTTTATTTTTTTATTTTTTTATTTTTTTAAATATAATTTTTTATTATTCTAAAAGTTTTGTTTCAACACTTTTCATTTCCGGTGTGTTTTTTGCACCCAAAGAAAAAAAAAAGGTTATTTCATAATACAACTTTTTTAAAAATGTTGAAAATTTACCCCCCCCCCCCCCCCCCCAAAAAAAAGAAGAAGGGTTATTACAGAATACAACTTTTCGTTTTGGATTGTTTTTTCGTGGTTTTTTGATTTTTTTTGTTAGAGTTCATGTTTTGAGGTAATAGTTCTCGTTTGATCGGTAACTATGTTACTAACATCCATGGGAGATTGAGCATAAAAAAGGGG
This sequence comes from Pinus albicaulis, assembly GCA_034641835.2. Lineage (NCBI taxonomy): Eukaryota > Viridiplantae > Streptophyta > Pinopsida > Pinales > Pinaceae > Pinus > Pinus albicaulis. The sequence continues at coordinate 299,320,583 of CM076573.1, forward strand.
ATGTCACGATTTTAACCCCAACATATTGTGATCCAAAAACCATGTCCGCGACAAGATCTAGTGCGCATCATTATAACGACCAAAAGTTGTATATGCAATGGAAATATTTAAAATACTTCGAAGACAAAGACATCCATTGTAGGACAATAATAGTAAATTGTATATTGTATAAAAGAATTGATGCAAGATGATTAAAAATGAGAATGAGGGCCTACTTATATACCCTAGGCAGGTGCCCTTTCATGAGTGGTCATGTCTCTAAGACATGCTTCTTCATTACTAACTAACTAACCATTAGTTAATTACTTATTATTTATTATTATATTTATATGTATATTTATTTATTTATTTTTATATGAATTGTATTCATAACGTTGCCTCTCTCTTCAAGAATCTTTGTCCTCAAAGCTTATTGAGAACATCTTCTCGTATCTGAAACTTTCATCTTCGTTGATACAAGACGATATGATACTCTGACTGATATACAAAATTTTTGTATTGAGAACAGATTGACCCTCCTAGATTGATCTTTTGTGGAATCAAATTTTGTGAAGAATAGTTATCGTTTGACTGGATTCTGCAAACTTTAGTATTCCTAGGAACATAAACTTATTGTTTATTTTCTAGGTGATATTGGTACATAGATTGATTGGAAAGTTTGATTTTGTGATTCGGATGTCAGTAAATAGTTCTTCGGGTTGAAATTCACCTTATCATATTAGTGGTAGTTCCCTGATTTCTTTCAGATGCTACTGTTGTTGAGTTGGGGACTGAATCATCATTTGGAATGTTCATCGATTGAATTGCAACTTCTGCATGCGTTTTCACTTGAATAGGATTTGGATTTCCCTGAACTGTGAGATTAGTGGAATTGGTGTTTGTTTCTTCTTTTCCAACTTGGACTACTACATCTAGCGATTTTGATGCTTCCTTTGCGACAATTTCTTCAAACCTATTCGTCAATGATTTCTTATAATCCTTAAGTTTTTTAATATGTTTGAGTAGATTTTGGTTATGATTTTTGAGACATAAGCATTCATCATTTCACGAGGCAACTTTATTTTGGCCTTTAAGCTTCTCATCTTTTAAACACTTGATTTGTTCTAATAATTTTTTGTTAAGGTCTTTTAAGCATAAATTTTCTTCTTCTTTCTCTGATAGACTTTCGTTGAATTTCTTGTCAAAACTTTCTTTTTCTTGCTCTAGCTTGTGCTTCTTAGTTTTAAACTTTTTTGACTTGTGCAAGAAGTTTATGGATATGATCTTTTAAACGAGAATTATCTTCGTTTTTATTGGATATAGCCTCCTCATGCTCTTTTTGCTTCTCCAATATTGAGTTTTGATTCATATGAGTTATTAATTTCATGATATCTTTAAAGCCTTCTGATGAAGACATTATGGACTTTGAATTCATTTTCATGTCTCGAAATGTGATCATCTTTTCCTTATAAGAAAACATCAAATTTTTTTCTCTATGTTTAACATGAACGTACTCAATTCTCTAAACCAAGGTTGACCAAGAATTATGTCAACCTCCATGTCATACATTTTTATAACACAAAATTGGGATATGTACTCATAATGATCTACTATTAATTGTAAATCATTAATATCATATTTTTTTGTTTCCAAAAAGATTTGTTATATTGCCTACATTGGCATCTGAAATTAGCAGTCGATTCACAAGATTAATATTTATGTAATTTTCGTTGTTGCTTGTACTAATGGTGATATTAAATTTTTTCCCTTGGATAGCTGCTCTTAATGTAGTTAACTTGCGATGTGTGATTAACACATCCTTATAGGAAAATCGTCCTTCCTTCATCATTTTCGAAATAGGCTCCATTTTTCTACAACTGTTGGCTTCCCTTTTGTGATTATTGAAATGAGATTAAGGCTTTGAAGGTAACTCTTTTTTTATTGATTCCATTTTTATGTCTAATATTACTTTTGAATTTAAATATTCCTTTTAAGGTATTTTTATTGAAGAGATATTGCTTTTCTTCTTTCAAACACGTACCCTTTTTTATTTTCTATTGTGTATATATATATATATATATATATATATATATATATAAACTTTATAGCCTTATGAAATTAGACTTGAAGTTTTATATTGACTTTGTGACTCCGAGGAGAACTTCAAACTTTATATATATTTGAATATATGTATAGTATGAAATATTTTAACAATATTATAATCTTCACGACAAGTAAATGTAGGATAAACTGTACGGATTGGGTGAGAGCCCAAATGAAAAGATACGACTATTCAAACCGGTGACAACATGCGTATGGAAAACTATGACTGTAGAGATTGGTGTAATTAGCAACAATGATTTGTTGAATGGAGGATAAAGAAATTGATGAGAAAAATTGCTAGTGAAATTTGTAGCACGATTGCAATTCGTTAGTGATTCCTTGTATTAAACTTCAAACTCCAATGTAATTCATTGTTCGTTGTGTTATATGTCATTCCTTGATATCGTTAGGTTGTAATTCAGACAACCTTTGTACGATGATGTCAGATACAATGCAATCTGCTACATGTATGTGCGTTACAAATGGGGTGTTTCTGTTGCTCTTCGATGCAGGAATAACCAACCTTTGATGCATATGGGGTCAATGGAGCAGAGGAGTGTGGGGATGCAGGCTTTGACTGAGAGATGCGCATACAAGGATTTGTCGAGAGAGCCAGTGGTCATAGTGCGAGGTGGGATGCAATGCAGACATGGAGGTGGTCATAGCAGACGGGATCAGTGGTGGATGGAGGCGGTGAGAGATCGGTTGTGGAGGGTGGCCAATGTGGAGGAATGACAGTGGCGGGAGTGGCTACAGGTGTGGAGGAATGACAGCTCGACGACCGTGGGAGTGGCGGATGATGTGGAGGAATGGCGACTATGAAGGTCGTGGCAGTAGCGGCCAGTGTGGAGGACTACGGAGGTAAGTTGCGTGTGGAGGTGGAAGGCTGGGTCGCGGTTATTGATTGCAAATTTGGCGGCAGGAACCCTATGAGGTGGGAGATACTCTAGGACGATGGCTCCAATGTGGTGTACGATAGGCCTAGTAAGTGAGATTTGTTGTTGTTTTTTTTTTTTTTCTAATATAATTTATATTTTTATTTATTTCCTGACTCCATTTTAGTATCTTTCACTTTTTATATATGTAGTTGTTACACAGTAATTTGTCACCGTCCTTACCATTCCCCATCCCGCACAATGGAGGACCCATTCTGTGACCTGTGAACATTGTCATGCCTTGAAATCATCATCAATGCATCCCTCTGAACATGAGCTTTATTTGCCCTTGAGACATCTCCTTGCAAAAGTCATTAAAAACAACCCTTTTAGCATTGGCGCGGGCGAGCAGTTCAGTACTCGCGCCAATGGGGAAATTAATGTAAAGAGGTCGCGCCACCTGGCGCTCTGTCATAGAGCCGTAGTCGCGCCACCCAATTTGGGAGTTGTTTTTTAAATATGGATGGCGGGAGTTGAGTTCTAACAAATTCACAAACCATCACCTATCTTGAGTTGGGAGGTTGGCTGCGGGAGTTCTATGGGGGGAAGTGGTTTTGCCACCTCCCATGGAACCTTCCTTGTTGATAGGGCCAATCCCATAATAATAGGGATCCCAACTCCTCCTTCCCCATCTATAAAAGCTTGCTTAGATCAATGGCAAGCTAGTCTTGAAGTGCCTAAGCTCTGAATCTCCATATTCCCAAGAGCCTTTGTGTTGTAAAGCACCCTCTCTTTCCCTTAAGGCTGGCTCAAGTAAGGAGACCATTGTCACGAGACTCTGGAGAGGTTTTCCCTTTCCTTGGCAAGCTTTGCGAGACGTGGACGACTGGAAACCCGTCCGAAGTAGACCGCGACGTCAGAACTTGGTTGTAATCTTTCTTCGCTGGTTATTTAATAGATGATTATGATTATGGTTCCACTCCGTTTCCCATCATGTTAATGCGAGTAATGTCCTTTCTGACTGACGTTTAGTTACGTATGCTGGTTTCTATGCTTGTATCTGTTCGTTTCTTCTATGTGCAGGTGTTCATCCGCGGAGATCGTGGAAGGATTGTGATCTGCCAGGGCTGAAGGACGGGGACACTTCTTCTTCAGATCGTAGCGTTGGAATCCAGGTAGGCTCTTATCTCCAGCCTTTTCATTCGTAATTAGGAACCTGCGTCATGACATTGTTTGTTTGTTGCTAGACCCCTGCTGGGCTAGTAGGGATCGCCTCTGTCCGCAGAGGGGATTTACCTCCTCAACAAATTGGCGACTCCGCTGGGTATTTTGCTTGTTGTTTGATTTGTAAACTATAGACGGAGCCTGAAGTACAGCCAGATAGCCTTCGAAACGCTTCTGCCTTGCATTAGCGGAGTAGATCAACGCTACTTCAGTCAATCTCCGGTTTGGTTTACGGACTGAACAACTTGGAGTTTTGTCTTGCCTTGTCGTTTGCATCTTGTTTTTCCTTGCTTGATGAGCCTTCTGGGTTGGGTTCTTTTTGTGTTTTAGCTTTTGGTTCAACCCCAGAGGATCAGATCTGACCTCTGTTTTTCCGAATTTTCATCTTTTCATGGTTGGCTTGATTGGCGCGGTTTATAGCCTGACAGTCGCGCCAATTGGCGCAGGTTGCCAGTTCATTACTCGCGCCATCCCCTGTCTGGCGTGGATTACAGCCAGACAGTCGCGCCATTTCCTGTAGGTGGTAGGGTTATCCTTGTTCGGAAGTTGCTTTTGGTCAGTACTTTGTTTCTGGGTTTGTTTTAGATTCAGCTTGAAGTGGGAAGTCTGGTTTTGGTTGGGAGAAATTCTTTGTTTTTTCATTTTCAGGAATTGGCGCTTGTTGTCAGTTAGCAACCCGCGCCAATTGGCCATTGGCGCTAGTTGTCCATGTACAAGTCGGGCCAATTTCAATATGTGTGAAATTTGAAGATTTTTTCCCTAAATCCTTCACCAGTGTGTCTTTCCCTTCCAGCCTTTCCTCTGTATGAGCATAGATTACACTGCTCATTGTTTGGAATGTCTTCTTTCTATGATTGTTTGATGTAAAAGGGAATGAATGCCTTGTTTTGATCTCTTGCTTTGGAAGTCCTTTTTGTGTTTGACCGCATATGTCTTGTCAACTTTTGAGGGATTTTGTCACAAAGTATTTTGAAACAACGATTGCATTCTTAGTGTTTGTTTACATCTCTTTTGCATTCATCCTTCATTAAGAAGATTTGCGTTTTTTAGTTTTCGTCTCATAGTTTGCTTTTCGTTTAAATGCATTAGATCACATTGCATCGAAAAGTGTTTTTGAGATTCATCATTGGACTTAGATCACATTGTTTAGTGATTGAAAACTAAAAATCGCTCTGATTGCATTCTCTTTTTAAAAGCGTGCATTAAGTAGATTCTCGTTTCATCGAAAAATGCATTGAGTACATTCTTATAATTTGAAAAGAAAAGGAAATTGTGCATAGATTACAATTGCATAGTTTTCGGAAAAAAGAATTTTGCATAGATTACATTTCATAATTCGCTTCATTGAATGTTTTAGAATACTTTTGGATAGTGAAAGTCATCTAGTTTGGAAAAGTTTCGTTTTCAGTTGTGTTGTTTGTTGCATCATTGTTTGAAGCTCTTCCCTTAACTAGATAGCATTCATCGAATTGAAAATATTTCTTTTCTCATGTAGCTTTGCATTTAGGCGTCTTTTGAGACACTACATACGATAGGGCCTGAAAATTGAAACTTAATTGAAGATCAACTGTAAAATTTATTCAATTAACCTAAGGCAGCATTGGAACTTAACGAAACATATTTAGAAGGTCTAGGCTAGAGACGTGTTCCGGCGTCGTTAAACCTAGTAGCTGTCGTTCGCCTGTTGGCTTTAGACAGCACTAGTACGGACTTGTGCTCCCCGTACTGTCGCGTATATAAAGGGAGACCCCTCTAGGTTTTCAATCCTTTATCCACAGGAAGCCGAGTCTGCCGCCCTATACCCGTGATACACCGAACACAGCATTCGGGGAGACTACCTGCACGTACGGAAAGTCCTTGGTCGATTTCTGCTTCATTATTGAAACCAAGGTGTATATTGCAGTTCACGGATATTTGGTACACCCTTTGTGCCTAGTTTTTCCTGAGCAGTCATTTGGTCTTTTCTGACTCCTTAAACTTGAAAAGACCATCAAGCGCTTGTCCTTTCACGCTTGTGTCAACTCTGAAAGAGATAGAGTCATCTTTTTATCGTTTCTCGACTCTTAAAATATGAAACGGTAGAATTTCTTATTTTCCAATGTGGTAAAATTAATCGCCCACGTTTACACACCCGTTTAGACATTGCTTGTCGACCGTTTGATCGTGTGTCTTAACTCGTTTTCAGCCTGTGTGTGGTTTTGAGTCTTGATGGCAACTTTTTCAGAGTTTACCAACCAAGGAATCCCCTCAGAAGGGAATCCTGGTCATTTTCCTCCTTTTGGAAATGTTGGTGCTCCTTACATGGCGACGTTGTCCCTTCCTGGGTTAACTGTTGGGTTGCCCGTTTGGTTGTTCTCAACCTCTGTTGTCCCGAATGTCTCCACTACTGTTCAATCAGTTCCTCCACCTGAACAACCTCATGTTGATTCCAAGGTGGACCTCTCCCCTTCTTCGCCTGTTTCTGCGTCCTCATCTTCTACTTTGCCTGGTGAAAGCCTGGATTCGAGTAACCAAGTGGCTAAGAAGAAGAAGAAGAAGACAAAGAAGAAGAAGTCCGATAAGCGAGAGGCTAAATGTACAGCTACTGTCCATGAGGAATCTCCTCTTGATAAACCTTCCAACCCTCCACGGAAAGTCAAGTTCCCTTGGCTGTTGTGCACGGGAGACCATCTTCTTCGAGACTGCCCTGGCATTCCCAAGGTGCTCGAAGTATGGTCCAACGGCCGCCCACCGTTGCCTTTGGCTTCTGGGAGTCAAGTTGGGGGCACGTCTTCAGCTGCTGTTGATAAGAACTCTAAGAAGCAGGGTAAGATCACCAATCCCTGTAAGTTGTGTGAAGGGCACCATGCCATTCACCTTTGTCCTTATATGGATGAAGCCAAGCAAGTCTTGGACAACCCAGCCGGTTTTACACCACGCCTTCCACCCGGTTATAATCGACTTTCTTTGAGTCCTCCGCCAGCTGATCCTATGATTGGTCAAGAGTCATCCTTGGTCGATCCCACTCCCCCAGAAATTCAAATTCACGAATCCGTCCCTGACCAACCATTGGTCGTCGGATCGGTTGAACTGGCCCCATCCGCGGTGCACCAGGTCTTTTTTGTCGAGAGTGGATCTCACACCCCCCATGTCCTTCTGATCTCTTCAGATTCTTCAGACTTGGAGAAAGATTCCCCTGTCCCTGTACTTCAAGAAGCCCCTCCTCCGCCTCCCATGATGGAGGCTCCAGAGGATATTCCTCCCGCCTTCGAGATGGAGGTCATGGAGGATGCTTCTTCTACCGTAACACCAGGGGAAGACCTTCGCATGTCGATGGTAGCCCCTCCGAGTAGTTTGGTCGCTTCCTTTGACTGGAATCGATTTGCAGGATTTCGCCTTCCGTCTTATGTGCCTTTTGAGATCACAGTACAGGCTCTTGGTCTGGTTGTACCCAGCACCATTATAGACGAAGGTGCCTCTGTTAGTATTCTGTCTTCAACTACCTGGAAAGCTTTCGGTTCGCCGCCGCTTGCGCCTGTTACGCAGAATCTGCTCACTTTTAACATAAGGACGAGTCAACCGTTGGGGATCCTTCCAAGGTTACCTGTTACTTTGGGAGGCAAAACCGTCCATATGGACGTGATGGTCATTCCAGGCCCCTTGGATTTCAATCTGCTTTTGGGGCGCGATTACACCTATGCCATGGGAGCGCTCGTCTCCTCCCTCTTTCGTGTGGCCTGTTTTCCACATGAAGGACGGATTGTGACCATTGATCAGCTTTCGTTCTTTGGTCCTAATATGGCATCTGGTCCGCCATCATTCCCTCCTGGTTTTTATCCACCTGTTGTATCTGCCCCACCGCAGGTCAACTATGTGGCTACTTACCCCGTGCCTGTGCTCAGTGATGATGCCGTTGTGCATAATGTGCTGGGGGCATTGGGTCCTGACTTCCAGGATGTTTTTCTTCCATCGGGAGTGGAAATCTTGGAAGCGATGACTTCTTGTTCATTATGATGAAGTCATCGGAGCATAGTTCATTGTCTTGTGTCAAGCTCCTTAAAAAATGAAACAAGGTCATCGGAGCATAGTTCCTTGTCTTGTGTCAAGCTCCTTAAAAAATGAAACAAGGATGTATGAGGATAGTTCTTTTAATGTGTCAACCTCGTTAAAACAATGAAACACGTTCCCGTTCAATTCGAGTCTTTGATAAGATCTCGTAAAATCCCAGTCGAGTCTTTTCTTTTGATCTTGTAATTTGAACCTTCACTCCATCTGCTTTTCATATGGACTGAAGCTTGGGGGGCATGTACCTCGAATTGTGTCACCATGCTGGGGGCATGCCTTCTTTTTCAAGCATAGTTTGTTTCCGTTTCAAGCTTGTGTAAAAATGAAACCGGTTTCAAGCATAGTTTATCTTTGTTTCAAGCTTGTGTAAAAATGAAACCAACTTCAAGCAGAGTTTCCTGATTTCAAGCTTGTGTAAAAATGAAACCTTTCCCATTTTACCCCTTGTGATTGTCATCTTATCAGCCTATTTTGCCAGATGAGCCTTGGTTTTCTCACTCCATTGTCACTATCTGCTTGGCCGATCATATGCCTTCACTTGGTTGTTTTACCCGTTCCTGAGGAACCGCTGCGATGAGTGGTTTTGTTAGCCAGCCTCTTGACCTTTAGTTGTTTTGAGCAGTTCCACCATTACCGGAACCATTTGCTACCCTTTATACCACTCGTTCCTCCAGGAGGAGTCATCTTTCAGCTCTTTTCTGACTCTCTAAACATGAAAAGATTGCCGAGGCCCTTGTCGTTTCGATCTCGTTAAAATGGACACAAATCGACATTCACCCAATATAAGTTTAACCCTTTTTCGGGCTGGGCTGGATCGATTACGAAAAAGGAATACCCTAGCCTATCGCGACTAGGAGGTTTTTCCGGATATTGTTTTCTACCTTTTCGGATCTGGGAAACTATTTACGAAAAGGGACTGCTGGAGTTTACTTTTCCGCTGTCTTTTCAAACTCTCTAAACATGAAAAGACGCCGAGTTCTTCCTTTGTCAGACTCGTTAAACCCTGATGACATTGGATTTAGTCGAAATGACGATATTCGAGTTTCTCCTTCCTAGGGCTCGTTAAATGTACTAGGATGGATTCGTCCGAAGGGCGGATTTATATGACAAGCATATGGTATCCTCTTCAAGCTTGTGTAAAAATAAAGAGGTACTCACCGAAATGGTGGGGAAAATGGAACCATCGTCGTTGTCGTCGGCAGTATGTCGCTCTTGAACATGGCACTTGTCTGCATTCGTGTCGGGTTGGGGACATCTCATCTCGTTGTTTCACTTTGCTTCCATGGGTTTGGGTAATCTCTTTGACCTCTCATCTGTTCACTGCCTCGTCGCCATGACCTCCTCGGAGCGCCGATGTCAACATCGCCAACAGGCCAAGTCCACTGTCGTGCCATTCATGTGTTCAAGAGAAGTTGGCCTCTGCAAATATCAACCTTCCTCTGTTTCTCATACGATCCTGATTCACAACAAAACATCATGTTCCTCTGTCTCGTGTCGATGATGTGGGAATCATTATGGCCCACCGTAGATCAAGGTCACTTCCTGTCGACATCATATCATTATCCAAGAAGTTGGTCTAGAGACTCCTTATGGTACCTTGGAGCCTGCATGCCTCAATGGCAGGTTCGTCACATTCGACAAGAGGTTTACATCATTGGCCTCCGATCGAGTGATTCTGCGGGTGTTCAACGTCAACTCATTTATTCGCACGCTGTAGATTGTACCTATAGTACCTTGAGGACCATTGTCATTATTGGTGGTTTCTCTCGCGTCAGTTAACAACTTTCATCATTGGCTGGTAATCCGACGATGTTCTTGCATGTTCGATTCAGCTCACATATTCGCATGCTTGAACTTGTACTTTGTTCGGGTCGAGATGGAGCGCAAGACCCTGGATTGTGTCTGTTGTAATCCAGGCTGCGATATTGTGGATTATTATGATTATTTACATGACTCACTGATTGGATGGTTGCGACCATGCCTGAGTCTATTTATCGATCCTAGTTGGATGGTCGCGCCCATACCCCGGATCCGGACAGAGCACAGCTCGTTTTGGATGGCTTGGCCCATACCACATATACATCATGTACTTGAGATATCACTTGTATCTTTCTCACAGAGGGTGCCTTTTCCGACGGCGGGCTTTCAGTTGAACATGTTCTCGTAAAGCATTTCACCCCTCTCCCTCTCGGGCCTCATACTTTAGGGGGCATCTGTTACACAGTAATTTGTCACCGTCCTTACCATTCCCCCATCCCGCACAATGGAGGACCCATTCTGTGACCTGTGAACATTGTCATGCCTTGAAATCATCATCAATGCATCCCTCTGAACATGAGCTTCATTTGCCCTTGAGACATCTCCTTGCAAAAGTCATGAAAAACATCCCTTTTGGCATTGGCGCGGGCAAGCAGTTCAGTACTCGCGCCAATGGGGAAATTAATGCAAAGAGGTCGCGCCACCTGGCGCTCTGTCATAGAGCCGTAGTCGCGCCACCCAATTTGGGAGTTGTTTTTTAAATAAGGATGGCGGAAGTTGAGTTCTAACAAATTCACAAACCATCACCTATCTTGAGTTGGGAGGTTGGCTGCGGGAGTTCTATGGAGGGAAGTGGTTTTGCTACCTCCCATGGAACCTTCCTTGTTGATAGGGCCAATCCCATAATAATAGGGATCCCAACTCCTCCTTCCCCATCTATAAAAGCTTGCTCAAATCAATGGCAAGCTAGTCTGGAAGTGCCTAAGCTCTGAATCTCCATATTCCCAAGAGCCTTTGTGTTGTAAAGCACCCTCTCTTTCCCTTAAGGCTGACTCAAGTAAGGAGACCATTGTCACGAGACTCTGGAGAGGTTTTCCCTTTCCTTGGCGAGCTTTGCGAGACGTGGACTACTGGAAACCCGTCCAAAGGAGACCGCGACGTCAGAACTTGGTTGTAATCTTTCTTCGCCGGTTATTTAATAGATGATTATGATTATGGTTCCACTCGTTTCCATCATGTTAATGCGAGTAATGTCCTTCTCGGGATCGACGCTTAGTTACGTATGTCGGTTTCTATGCTTGTATCTCTGTCAGTTTCTTCCGCGTGTGCGTGTTCATCCGCGTGAGATCGTGGAGGGATCGTGATCCGCCGAGGCCGAGGAACGGGACGCTTCTTCTTCTCGATCCTAGCGTTGGAATCCGTGTAGGCTCTTATCTCCAGCCTTTTCATTCGTAATTAGGAACCTGCGTCATGACATTGTTTGTTTGTTGCTAGACCCCTGCTGGGCTAGTAGGGATCGCCTCTGTCCGCAGAGGGGATTTACCTCCTCAACAGTAGTTCTTTTTTAATATACTTTTTTTTTTGAACTACTTTATTTTAAATTTTTATTTATTTTTAAATATGGCTAAGGGTCTCTGACGAAATCAGCGAATGAAGAAACTCCAAAACAAAATGCTTTTAGTTTCACGACAACAAAGTTGGCGCAAGGTTGATGACCAATAGTCGGATCAGACGTAGCTCTGATACCAATGTAACGACCAAAAGTCATATACGCAACGGAAATATTTAAAATACTTCGAAGACAAAGACATCCATTGTAGGACAATAATTGTAAATTGTATATTGTATAAAAGAATTGATGTAGGATGATTAGAAATGATAATTAGGGCATGCTTATATACCCTAGGTGTTGAGAATTTAGAGGGCTGGTGATTAATTCAAATTCTCTTCTTGATAATTACTTGTGAGCTTACTTGAGTTACTTATGTCTTCTATTCTTTAGCTTAATTAGTCTTTCATCAAGTCAATTATCAAAATAGACAAGACACAAAATTAACCACCTAGAGCGAGGGAAAAACATCTCCCTCTTGGAGAGGAAAACCCGTAAGGAATTATTCTTATGTATCTTCAAATGAAAAGTACCATGACCAAGACTAAGACCCTTGACCTAGGAATGTCTCCAAGACCTTGTGAATGCTTCTTTGTATGCTTCACATCGTTGATCCTTCTCTGCTACACCAACTTGCACTGACCTACGCCACCACTAGAGAACTCGGTATCTAATTATTTCTTCCTTGGTTTAGTCTTCAGTAATCAACATACTTTTGTTTCATGTTCACTTGATATATATTGCTTTCCTTTTGTATACTGAAGGTAGGAAGGTAAATCCCTTATTTACCTTCCTTCTATTCTCTTAGTTTCACACAGTGAAATCCACATTCTTTTCAATCCTTAATCTGTAATGTTACACTAAATTGAAGTTTGCACTAGGTTCAAAATTGACCATTGGTTCCTTATATTGATCCACACTTCTTATGCTTCAGAATGCCTTACAAAATAGATCTGCATCCTCTGCATTAACTCAAATTTAACCCAGACCTTGTTATATTGTTGCAGTCACAGATATGTCTGCACTTAGGTCCTTCTTGATATCCGCATAGATTACTAATGCATCCGCTATCTTGCTGACCTTAAATATGCATTTAACACTTGTAACTTCTTCAGAGAGATCCGCATTCTCATTTTGTCCTTTAGTCCACACTTAAGACAAACTTTATCACACAATATTTTGTCCATTAACTCGCAGTAAATCCTCTCTGAAATCTGTTGTATTATTTAGAGCAATCTGCATTAGTTGGTGGTATCAAATGATCTACATATCACTTTATATATACAATGCTTTGACTTTCTTTTAGGCTGACCCTATACTAAGTATATAGGCCGACATACTTATTGTATTTAGGCCCACTTCCTCACTGTATAATAAGCTTATCTTCCAGCGTTGAATGTGGGCAGTCTTGAGGGCTGTTATGAGCCATTCTTCCACAATGTCTTGGAGTACATTCTTCAGACTAGATACTTCATATTCACGACTCTTAATTACACTTATAAACAAAAGAAAAACCCTAATAGACATCAAGAAGAAGTCTATTGAACTTTAATAAAATTATTGCTCATGAAACCCATGAAGCAAGTACAACAAAAATACATTTTATTATCTTTGTCTTCTTCTTTACATAAATTCATAATTACATATTCAATATGAAGACCGATCTTAGTTACAATTTTCAACACTCCCTCTTAACTAGGGAGGTATTCATACAGGTACATGGTCACTTTCAAACTGAAGAATCTCATAAGAAGAATCAGATTGGTAATCACATCTGTATAGCATCATATCAACTGACATTGTCCTAGTGCAAGGCCTTGACTAACAGCCTCATCTCTCAATGATACAATGGGTTACAATGTTGGCGAGACACATGACTTATATACATCATAGTCATTGTCTCTCCAAGGTACATATTACACCCAAGTGTTCCCAAAGTATGACCTTCTTGGACTATTCTTCTCTTGGGTAGCTATCCCTTAAAGAATATCAGTCCCCGACTACTCTTATCTTTAATTCCCTATCACATTCTCAAAGAGTACCGAATGCCAGATGATTACCCAATCCTCCATTATGTCTTCCCAAGTGAAAACTAGAATGATGTGTCTATCTCTCCCTCTCGGCCAGGGAGGATCTATTCCATAAGGGAATGTACTCATTACTGTATATGGAATGTACCTAAGCTCATTCTTAGGAATTACCCAGTTTCTTCCAAGTAAGAAACTTATCACCAGGCTCCCTCTCAATCAGGGCCCTGCAGCAACAATGGTGAGACACCCAGTTGCTCATGAAGAATTCCTCCCTTTGATGTCATGGATTTAGATATTGAGGATTCCTCAAATTTCGATTCATAGGGCACAAATCATCCATCACTTTCATTAATGAGTCATGTCATCTACTAGAAAGTGATTCATCTATCTTTCTTATCTGGTTCACCTTTTGTGCCATGCTGCTTTCTTTCGAATCATCTCCAAGTATCTTACATCTTTTCACATGATTAGTAGCCCTTCACAAATTCATCCATATAAACATATATGTATGAACGTTTAAAACAAAATTTACCTTAGTGATGAGCTTTCACCATGACATCTTCTTGTAGGCATCAACATCCTCTATTCAGATTGACACATCTCCTCATGATATATCTTGTCAAGGGTCTTCTTCTTTACCAAACTTCTATCAAAGTCTACATATCATCCAGGTGATATTCCAGTCATATCTTCTTGGCTTTCAGATGATAACTTCCTCTTGACATGGTTGCAATTCACGATTTCTTCCCTTCTGCACATCTTCATTCCCAGGAACTTACAATTTCTAGTTCCTTTTTCATATACAATCACATCATATTCCATATGAGGATATATTATGTTGATTTCATCTGTCAATGCATTGTGAGAGATCCTCCTCCATAGATCATACTTCTAAATATAGAAGTCCATTACCTGCAACCATATGACATGACTTCACAACATCTAGTGTCAGCATATAAATACATATACCTCATGCCTTTTTCCTTTCAGTCATACTGTAGAAGTTTTACTAGAATGAGGAACTTCATTCCATTGACCTGCTTCATCAATATGTCATCACATCCCAAAATTATGTAGCATAGAATTCTTGATGAAACCATTACGATTTCTTTCTAATCAGTGAATTCATAGGGAACTCCATTAGAAAAATGTCAGCACCAGTTTCCAGGATGACCCTTGATCTTGATGACTGCCTTCCATCAATATTGTTATTGGTGAGGTTTTCCAGGAGCTGATTCACCAAGAGCTCCTACAATGCTTCTATCATGATGCTATTAACATGCATTGCTTTCTATCAACATAAATTTCTTAAACAAAAAGATGATCTCAATCATAATAGATATCCCTCGCTTCTTTCTTAGATTTATTTGTATCAGGTTCTTCCCTCATATTTGTGACATGGGATTCTTCCTTTCTTCTCTTGTCCTTTCCAAATGTAGGACAATCTCTTTTATAATGGCCAAGTTCATTACATGCAAAGCATCTTACTTTTTCCATATTTCTTCTTTTATTCTCGGGACCAAATTTTATAAATCTTCCTTTCTTCTTGGATATGGCTGCAAAGGCTTGATTCCATTCACTTGATCCTATTTCAGCTTTGGATTTCAATCTTGTTTCCTCTATTTTACATAGAGACCATAAATCATGGAATGGCGTGGATTCTTTCTTCCCATATAAACTTTAAGAGAAGTTTCCCCATTCTTCTTGTAGAGCATTTAGCACCACTGTAGTCATCTCAGTGTCAGACATTACTTCTCCCAGTTCCTTCAGTTGATCTCTTATTTCATAAATCCTCATAAAGTATGAAGTGATTCCTTCTTCTCTTGACAATTTCATTTTGTATAGTTCTTGTCTCAAAGATATTGCTTCTCTCGCAATACCAACAGAGAATAGCTCCACGAGTTTCTCATATATTTCTTTCGCAAACTTTAGTTTTGATATATAGGGAGTGAGTGAGTCCTTAATGGATTATATGAGAATCCTTTGGGCTTTGATTTCTCCCTTCATGTACTTGGCATGAGCTAGAGCATCTTCTTTTGGTGGTTGAATTGTAGATCCTTCGATGTAGTCCATAACTTTGTCTTCAATTAAATTCAAATTTGTCCTCTTCTTCCAGGCACTAAAGTTTGATGACCCAACCAACTTATTTCTTTTTTTACAATAAGTCATCTTGACAGATTTAAGTAAGGTCATAGATACTTACTTGAGTAGAGTGGCTTGCAGCTTCCTTGATGGAGATGAAGTCAGGAGCTTCTTTTAGGATTGAAATCTCCAATGTAGGTGTTCTTGGATCCTTGATGATGAAGGATATCTTCAAAAGACGATGTCTTCTTCTAACAATGCCTTGAATGTAAGTCTTTGATGGCAAAGATTATTTCCTTAAATGAGATAGAAGATATTTCTTGAAATAGCTTAAGGGTCTTCCTTGCAAATTGATTTTACTTTTCAACCCAAAATTTGATCTTCGCTCCCTGGAGAGTCTTCTTTGTCAAGTAGCCCTTGTGTTCAGCACCTTAGCTTTGATCCCATGTTGAGAATTTAGAGGGCTGGTGATTAATTCAAATTCTCTTCTTGATAATTACTTGTGAGCTTACTTGAGTTACTTATGTCTTCTCTTCTTTAGCTTAACTAGTCTTTCATCAAGTCAATTATCAAAATAAACGAGACACAAAATTAGGCTCCTAGAGCTAGGGAAAAACCTCTCCGTCTTAGAGAGGAAAACCCGTAAGGAATTCTTCTTATGGACCTTCAAATGACAAGTACCATGACCAAGACTGAGACCCTTGACCTAGGAATGTCTCCAAGAGCTTGTCAATGCTTCTTTGTATGCTTGACAACGCTGATCCTTCTCTCCTACACCAACTTGCACCACCACTAGAGAACTCGGTCTCTAATTATTTCTTCCTTGATTTAGTCTTCTATTATCAACATACTTCTTCTTGTTTCATGTTCACTTGAGAGATATTGCTTTCCTTTTGTATACTGAAGGTAGGAAGGTAAATCTTTGATTTACTTTCCTTCTATTCTCTTACTTTCACACTGTGAAATACACATTCTTTTCAATCCTTAATCCACATTATTACAGTGAACTGAAGTCCGCACTGGGTTCATACTTGACCATTGGTTCCTTATACTAATCCACACATCTTATGCTTCAGAATGCCTTACAAAACAGATCTGCATCCTCTGCATTAACTTGTATTTAACCAAGACCTTGTTATATTGTTGCAGTCATAGATATGTTTGCACTTAGGTCCTTCTTGATATCCGCATAGATTACTAATTCATTCGCCATCTTGCTGACCTTAAATATGCATTTAACACCTGTAACTTCTTCAGAGAGATCTGCATTCTCATTATGTCCTTTAGTCCACACTTAAGACAAACTTTATCACACAATCTTTAGTCCATTGACCCACACTAAATCCTCTCTGAAATCCGTTGTATTATTTAGAGCAATCCACATTAGTTGGTGGTATCAAATGAGCCGCAGGTCACTTTATATATACAATGCTTTGACTTGCTTTTAGGCCGACCCTACACCAAGTATGTAGGTTGACATCCTTACTGTATTTAGGTCGACTTCCTCACTGTATAATAAGCTTATCTTCCAGCGTTGAATGGGCAGCCTTGAGGTCTGTTATGAGCCTTTCTTCCACAAGGTCTTGGAGTACATTATTTAGACTAGATACTTCATATTCATGACTCTTAATTACACTTATAAACATAAGACAAACCATAATAGACATCAATAAGAAGTCTATTGAACTCTGATAAAATTATTGCTCATGAAACCCATGAAACAAGTACAACAAAAATACATTTTATTATCTTTTCCTTCATGATTACATAGTCAATATGAAGATAGATCTTAGTTACACTTTTCAACACTAGGCAGGTGCCCTTCCATGAACGGTGATGTCTCTAAGACATGCCTTTTCATTACTAACTAACTAACCATTAGTTAATTACTTATTATTTATTATTATATTTATATTTGTTATTTATATGAATTATATTCATAACAATCATCCTCACGCCGAAATACAAAACCATATCATCCTTTTGACAAGAAATGGAAAATATGGCCATGGGTTCCAACATTGATAAGTCCATGATAATAATTGACTCATTTTTACTTTACAACAAAAGAATTTACCTATCAAGGTTTTATGAAGTAATTCCTCAACTTGACCAAGTTTTAAATCGTTACCTAATACTAGCGAGATGCTTCTCCCTTGAGACCAAATGGTTCTTTTCCTCTTGTTACGCTTGTGCAGGGAAGTAGAAGACAAAAGAGGCCCTCGTAATTCTTTCGAAATTGGACCTAGAGTCGATAAAACCACTGCCTTCAATAGATAAGTGATGAATTGGCATGATGAGCTGAGCATTTGAACCACCATCAATGATGGTAGAGTTATGAGGTTTGGTAGAAAATATAGGAAATGCATAAAAACCCATCTTCATGCCCACATGACAAACCCACAAGATGGATAGAGACTTAACATTCAATGAACCCGGGCCCTCCATGTCATGCAAGGACATATTGGGAGGGAGTGTGTGAGGCAGATTTGCAATCATCGTGTTGACTACACATGTGCGTAGAGGAAAACTAGAATAACACATCGAACTTTGAAATGAAGGACACACGTGAGACTGTGATATGAATATCCGTTCCTCAAACAAGGAGTCATTCAAGCAATCACCTATTTGACATCCTCAACATCATGTGTGGGACCTAATTTGAAGTTTGAGAAATATGCCATGTCACCATACTCAAGTGAGAAAATGTCTAGTATAACGATAAAGATTTTATGTGAAAATTACACATCTCCCTAGCTGCAGATCCACCATGCAACATAAACCTTTAATTTTACAAATTAATAATAACCTCACACACACACACACACACACACACACACACACACATATAATCTTCAGTCAATACATTTTATTTTTCTTTTCTTTCTTTTACTTGGAATGAAATCACAAGAAACCTCATATTACGTCTCCACATTTCGTGGATGGTAAACTAGGTAAACCATCACCCCTGATTATGAGGCCTTGCTCCAAGGGAATTGAAGAAATTCGAACCCATGATCAGTAACAACTATCAACAATATAAAAGAACTTCACATTTGACTCTAGACCACTTGACCTAACCATTGGGGTCAATATATTTTATTTTTCATTATAACAATTTAAAAAATATTAATTTTTTTTTTAGTCATTTAGAGGAATCAACAACTAGGCGAGACTTGTACCTGCGTGACAAAAGGTCGATTCCGACCTATATTAGGGTAACCTCTAGGTGAACCCATATGCGCCCCCACACATGATTCACATGGTACATAAGGGGATTTGAACCTCGAGTCCTAAATTTGCACAATGGCTTCATAACATATGATTACTAATCAAACTACACCCTAGGAACACAAAATATAATAACATTTTTTTGTTTTCTAGTTTATGTGAGTCTCGAGATGACTAATACGACTAACTTGTGGCTTGAGTAGCCGCGACTTAGGGGCATCTAAGTCGTCAAAATCACTTGGGGATCACACCTAGCCTGGGCCACACCAACCCTTAGCATAGCTAAATTTTTACCGAGGAAGTTTTAGACCAATAACCTTTATATCACGAAATACCTTAACAAAACACTTTATCATCATTTACTCACTTAACAAAAACACTTTATCGTCATCTACAATGATAAAAAAATATCACATTATTCAACTCAAATTCTTATAAAAAAAAGCTGTAGTCTAAAAAACCTATAGAATACCCATAAATTCCGGTAAGATTATGAAAAATCCCGGTAAAGATTTTAGAAAATATGGTCATTAAACTTTAGTATTTTGGGTGCTATAAGGGTTTTTGATGGTGCTGAATCCATTTGCACCATAAAAAATGCAATTCAAACACTCCAACTACCTGATTTTTTGAATTTTTTTATTGGATTCCAACAAAAAAAAACTACCATCCAAACTACTCTGTTTCGTTGTAAACAACTCAAAAAAAAACACAATATAAAACTTCTAAACCCATAAACAAATTCATACTTTAATTATACAACAAACCTATAAAATGTTCTAACGTGAAACCTAAAAAAAAACAATATAAAACTTCTAAACCCATAAACAAATTCGGACTTTAATTATACAACAAACCTATAAAATGTTATAACGTGACACCTTAAAAAAACAATATAAAACTTCTAAACCCATAAACAAATTCATACTTTAATTATACAACAAACCTATAAAATGTTCTAACGTGAAACTCAAACTTCATGCCGAGGAAAACGATGTAAAACTTCTAATTCGTTCAACAAATTAGTATTTTTAAATATAAGCAAGTTATAAAATGTTATGACATTATTCAACTCATATTTTTTTTTAAACTTCATGTTGGATCTTTAATTAAACCGAGAGGGGGTGAATCAGTGTAATACATACATAAGATTTTCAAAATTTTCACCAAATTTATTTATAGCTTAATTTGTGAACAATGTTAAAATGTTGCAGCCAATAGTAAATTAATGTGACACCACACTTATGTTGAGAGCAGCAAACAATTAAGCAGATTGAAAGAATCACATCAACACATAAGAAACACACACAGAGACAACAGATGTAAGTGGAAACCCATAAAGGGAGAAAAACCACATCTTATTATTGTGATGCAAAGCTGACTCCAACTCCCTCTCTGCTGTTTGAGCCTCCAACTACAGAGCTCATCTCAGTCTCAAGCTACAACTTGCCGAGGCCTCAACCCTTCGATTTTAGACCAACCTACGAGGCTCCAACCTCGATCGGCTGGCGGCGGCTATCCAAGCTACAGCTTGATAGGGAAGCTCCAACTTCTCGATTTTTAAGCCCGAATGTTTTGTCCCTTTACTTTAGATATACGGCTTATTGTGGCTTCTCTTTACGCTCTTCTTTTGGTCTTTTCTTGCTTACCACTGCTTCTGCTCCTCTTGCATTCTCTATATTTACTCTCTCTCACCTCTCCTTGCATATCTATATGATATTATTTATAAGAATTTTCTTGTGGCTGTTAGCATTCCTCAAGGAATTTGGAATGGACAGCCATATCTCTTCGCTTTCTTCCTTTTCATTTCTTTTCCAGCTCACTCAAAAAAAATGTAACTGTAGGTGCTTATTTTAATATTACAGTGGGATCTTTGTTTTTCCTCTAGAGACTTGCCAATGCATCACAACAATATAAATCAATTAAAAATATTTACATTTAATTATAATGAGAGCTCCAACTCACTCATACAGCCTTTTGGATCGCTGCGCATTTGTCTTTTCTTTGACTGTGCTTTATCTCTTTTCAGCTCTGTTTGCTTTTCTGTCCTCTGCTGAGGTGTAACTGCTGCCTTTTAAATCTGGGCATATCCCAACGCCTTTCATACAATAAGTGTCTTGTTGATGTGGAAGTTCCGCAAGCGGAACGAACATAGATCACAATTGTTGTATATTAATAATCGCCCTTCCGTTAAGCTGAAGCATATACATACAACCCACGGACCACGCGACACATCTTTAATACTACTGCAACAATGTTATATATATATAACAGCGCCCTTTCATATATACATATAAGTAATTTCAATTCTCGGCATACATACAAACTTCCTTTTTAAATCAATTCTCAGCATAATATAATGAAGACTTTTTAAACATATAAGAACTCATTTTGGGCCCACTTGACACACTTCCCGATGCAATGAGTCTCCTCCGATTGCAATTGATCGCTCATGCTCCGATTGCGATTGATCGCAATCGCACCTTGCGTTTGCATGTTTCTTTGCCAACTCGAACTCCAATGCGATCATGCCGGACTTCAAATATATATCATCCATCGTTTATACGCCCATCGGGTCCGGGCTTCCAATCACAATCGCAACTCTTATACTCTCCGATGCGATTGGCCACTGTTCATTGTATTTTGCCGATGCGATTGGGGAAGGACTTCAAACACGTTTGAATTATAATTCATACATCCATCGGGTCCGGAACTTCAAATAGCAATCGCAACTCTTTGTTGCATCTTCCGATGCTCTTATAATCTCCGATGCAATTAGGCCGGAATTCAAATATATATTAACCATTGTTTATACGCCCATCGGGTCCGGGCTTTCAATCGCAATCGCAATACTTTTAATATGTGTTGCGATGGTTTGTTTCTTTCCGATGCAATTCACTAATGCCGATGCGATTGACCACTATTCACGGAACTTAAAACATATATCAATCGTGATTTATAACCCATCGGATCCGGAACTCAATCGCAATCGCAACTTTCCGTTGTGATGTTCCGCTTCCCTTGCGATCTCCGATTGCGATTGGGGAGGGGTCCCACCGTATAACGCTTGGTTCTTATAATAAAGCGCTCCACTTATATAACTGATATATATGTATACTTTGCCAATGGGTTATGCGATTCCTGGAATATGTTTTGTATATATATATACATATTTTGCCGCTGGAGGTTAAGTGATTCCCAGAATTATTTGTAATTATATATATCCCTGGCTGAGGTAGCGATTCTCGGAATGACAATTGTGTCTCTGCAATAACCGCTGTGTCTCTACCTCTGTCTCTATTGCTCGACCGTTTCGTTGTGCCTCTGTATTCGACTGTTATCATTTTAGCCTGTCTTCTTTGCCTGTTTCTGCTTCAGCGCTGCTCGACCTCTGCCTCTGCGTTCTGCTGTACATATTCCCTGCCACTGTTCTTTGCCTTCTTTGCCATCAATGACAATATTTCTAACACTTCATACTGAAGAAAACAATATAAAACTTGAAGTCCCTTCGATAAATTGGTGAATTCACACTCTAGATATCTAGATAGAAGACAAACTTCCCTTCAGTTAAGTTAACAGGTATATTCACCGACGACCAACAAACTTTATTTAGAAAAACACGCATCGAGTAAAATTTGAACCTAATTCCTCATCGCTACAAGGACTTGAAATCACCATTAACCCATATCCTCCCAGAAGAGTTGGTTTGATAGAGTTTGAAACACCATATTCTAATCCGGGCGGATCATAACAATCCGTACAAAAACAACAGAGATAAAGATAGATGGCAACAGAGTTAATGCGTGTATAAATTTACAGAAGTTTCAGTGGATTTATATATAAACAGATCATCTATTAGGGTTTCAACATTAATGGATTTATAAATAGGCAAAGAAGATTCAGTGGATTTATAAATAAACAGAACATCAATCAGGGTTGATGTGGTCAGCATTCTGAATCAGCTAAGCCCAACACAGGGCGATGGCTATGGTGGCGAGGAGGAGGAGGAAGGCAATGCTTTCCAAATGGGAAAAGAATTCAATGGCTATCATTCGTCTACCCGCCGCTGCTCCGTCAAACAAGTTTTGTGCTTACATAACCTTTCCTATTCAAAACTTCCCATACTCCTCTCACGCTGCACAGTCTTCTTATACTTCTACGGAGTCTTCGCACACTGCGACTCACACTTCAGACAAGAACATTAATAAATTATGTAAGACCAACAGGCTTTCAGAAGCAGTGGAGACCTTCAAGCATCTGGTTTTAGCTAAATCTAAATCCATTCCCACAGTCATCACCTGCAATTTTTTGTTAGGTAGTCTCGTCCGAAGCAATCAGCATAAATTAGCATTATCTGTTTATAAACTTATGATTCACGCAGACATTGCTCCAAATATGACAACTTTGACTTTTGTCATCAATTGTCACTGTGAAGCAGGCAGAATGGAATATGCATTCAAAACGTTTGAAGAAATGGAAGCGCACGGATATGTTCCAAATGTCGTAACCTTCACTATTCTCATCAAAGGGCTTTGCCGGGAAGGCAGGACGATGGACGCTATCAAGCTTTTCAATGAAATGATGATTAAACAACAGGCTCCTAATATTTTTACATATAATACCCTAATAGATGGCCTTTGCAAGAAAGGGAAAACCCGCGAGGCGTTCGGGTTGTTAGCTGTTATGCTGCAAAAGGGTCATAAGCCTGACACATTCACGTTTACCATCCTTATGGATCGTCTATGTAGAGAAGGTAAACTCCAAGATGCCCATAATTTGTTGATTGAAATGTTCAAAGAAGGGTATAAACCCAATGTCGTTACATGTTCTTCTCTGATTGACGGCCTTTGCAAAGAAGGAAAATTGGATGAGGCTATGAAACTCTTTTATGAAATGGCCAATCAAAAACTGTGTCCCGATGTTGTCACGTACAGTGTGGTTATTGATGGTCTTTGCAAGGAGAGCAAGTTGGAGGAGGCTAGAAAGCTTCTTTTTGAAATGCCCAAGAAAAACATATGTCCTAATGTTGTCACATACAGTGCGGTTATTGATGGTCTCTGTAAAGTAGGCAAGTTGGACGAGGCTATGAAACTTTTCCGTGAAATGCCTTGTAAAAGCATCTATCCTAATGTTGTCACATATAGCGCAGTTATTGATGGTCTCTGTAAGGAAGGCATGTTGGAGGAGGCTATGATGCTCTTCTATGAAATGCCAAGGAAAAAGATATGCCCTAATTCTGTCACATACAGTGCACTTATTAATGGTTTCTGTAAGGCAGGCAGGTTGGACGAGGCTAGGAAGCTCTTTTACGAAATGCCCAACAAAAACATATGCCCTGATATTGTCACATGCAATGCGTTTATTGATGGTCTCTGTAAGGAAGGGCAATGGCAGGAGGCCACCAAAGTGTTACGTGAGATGCTGAATAAGGGGTACAGTCCGAATCTTACCACTTACAATGTTTTTATGGATGGCCTTTGCAGAAAGGGCGAGCTTCAAAAAGCTCTCCGGTTGTTGGATTTTATGGTGCAAACAGGCCACCAGGCTAATGAAATTACATACAATACACTTATAAATGGGTTTTGCAAGGTGGGTAATCTGGAGAAGGCCAAGGAGCTCTTTCAAGAGATGTCGGAGAAAGGTTGCAGCCCTAACCTAGTGAGCTATAATACATTAATAGATGGACTCTGCAAGCAGAACAGGATAAGCGAAGCTCAACAAATCTTATATGAGATGATCAAACAGGGTTTGAGCCCTAATGTTGTTACATACAGCACATTAATGGATAAACTCTGCAATTTGGGTTATTTAAACAGATGAAAGACAATGGTCCTGTCCCTCAATGCTCATATGATTACATATAACGTCCTTATGGCTAAACCATGCAAGCAAGGCACAACCCAGGAGGCCAGGAGACTATTGTATGAGATCTTAAGAAAGATATGCCACCACTAACTTATTCTGCAGTAACCAACATTCTCTTGAAATGAGTGAGTGAATTGCAATTGACGAAATGCAGGGGTGACTTTGGTAATGATGCACTAGGCAAGATATCTGAAACAGGTTTGGTGGCTGAGCTTGATGAAATGATCTGAGTGGAATTTGCATGAGTGTGCACCGGCTGTTTAATTGAACAATGCATTTGGTTTAGTGTGTACTGGGGGCTCCACCTGTTGATAAAATGCACCAGTTCAATCTAAAATGGATTTTGCCTTGCGGTTAATGTGTTGCAGCTTGCAACGGATGAAGTGCCCTAGGTAATTCACAATGCTAATACTCAAATTAATAACCCGGAATTTGTTTGTTAAAATGTTTCGTGGGTTTCAATTTAATGTGGATAAAGTGGAGCTCGTGATTCATAGTAGTGGTGAATTGGGGGTTTGATTTGATCTGGTATTAGTGATAGCAAGGTTGTTAAGGCTTTTAGAAATACTGTACAAACTGAATAACTTTGCTGCAGTTTGCATTAATTGAATGGTATGTCTGCAGTGGTCCTGAGGGGGCAGTGTACGGAGATCACTATTTAATAAATCGATCCGAACAGTCACAAGTTCTAATACAGGTACAATAGATTTGACTTACCCTTACATTACTTACCACTATAGGAGACTGAGTACTCCTAAGAGTCCATTTTTATGGCAACAATTGATGAAGTGAGTTTCATCTATAGTGACATGGGTTGCTCTAGTGGTTAGTGAGTTGCTATTGCTGAACTGAGCATGGCAAGTTTCAGAAGTTTCAGGTAGAGTGTAACAGGTGGCTGATCTGAGTAGCTGTCAGAAGCACTTAGTAACTTTAAGAGTAGTCTACCGAGGCCACAAATTAGCCCGGCATGATTTTCGCCAAAGTCCGGCAGAAATTTCGGGAAATCTGAGTTACAGCTGTCAAACTTCAGGATTTTGGGTGCTCATGGAGGTTTTGATGGTGCTGAATCCATTTCCACGATCAAAAAACAATTTAAACACTCCTTTGATCAAATCTTTTAGAAAAAAATCGCCAGATTCTGACGAAAAATAACTTTCCGAGCAAATTTGTGGCCTCGATAGGCAATGCCATAATTTTGTACCAAGTAACAAACTTTAAGCCAATTTGCGTTCTTTATGTTAACTGCACAGTATGTTTGAACTTTGAAGTGATCTCAAGTGTGGCTTCATATATGCTCTAGAGATAATTTGATCATTGACATCAACAGTCACTCGTCCTGACTCCTGATGTTATGTACTTACTTTATTTAAACTTTACTATAATGTGAGATAATACAGTCACTCGTCCTGACTCCTGATGTCATGTATTTACTTTTAAACTTTACTATAATGTGAGATAATACCATAGGACCTGACAACATGGTATCTGGTTGTCTTAAAACACGACAGGGAGCTTTCCTTCACTAGGATTGATGTTATTGCATCGATGGTAGTCTGACTGTATGAATACAATGTTTTACACAGGCTATTTGTTAAGTTAATCTGCAACACCAGCATGGGAGTATGGATTGTGGAGACAGAAATTGGACCTTATGAACCTGGTTGCATGTACACTGGACTTTCTGGCTCTGGCACAAGCTGTGCACGTTTAACCATCTTCCAAATTTGAAGCAGGTATTTTTACATCTTTGCTTCTTTTGCTATATTCCTAATTTGAATTTGATTAGGGCTACTTTCCTAATCAGTTCTTTGCATGTAATAAACTTTCATGTCATGACCCAATGATTAAAAACATGCTCAATAATACGTGGGATCACTATTTTTAGGAACTGGTCACCAATATTAACTGATAATATTTCCTTTTCAACATTGTGGTGTACTTGACCTCGAATCAGAAACCGGTACTAATTTACACCACTTCAGCGATTCAAAACTTTTCTTTGCTCTTGTTCTGTCCACATACAGCAAATAACACTGATAGGTAGTCAAGATTTGCAATGCATGTTTTAGTGCCTGAAATGGTGCATTATAATGCTCATTTATAACTAAAAATTAAGATAGTCATTAAGACATTGTGGTGTTCTGCTAGATATGATTGTGTTGACAGGCGGA
The DNA here is from genome assembly GCA_034641835.2 of Pinus albicaulis. Lineage (NCBI taxonomy): Eukaryota > Viridiplantae > Streptophyta > Pinopsida > Pinales > Pinaceae > Pinus > Pinus albicaulis. Next base: position 299,347,554 of record CM076573.1, read on the forward strand.
AAAATCCCACCTGCAACTGGTGAGGATTGGCCCAATCAGGGTCCCAATTAGACCCCTGTGTTGGAGAATCAAGTAGAGCAACAACTAAAACAATTCTCCTTATCCTTGATAAAGCTTATGAACTTATGTTATCTTCTTTTATTCTTTGTTAGATTCTTTTCATTAAACAATTATCAAGACCACAAACCATGAAGATCATAAAAGACGATGGACACAAAATATAGGCTCCAAGCCAGGGCAAAACTATGAAAATTCCGTGAACTCAGGAACCCTACTGCAGCACCTGATGGAAAGTCTTCTATTTGTTATTTACTTAACAAATTATTCACTGTATTCTACAAGCAAATATCAAAATCCATTCAGTACAACTTACACAAATTAACTAAGGAAGAATTACAAGTGCGGAAACAAATCTGAACAAACATAGATCACACAACCATTCGACACAGTGATTTTTGGACTAATGTCTCTGGAAAAACCCAATGCGGGAAAACCGGTGCAGCAGATCTGAGGGTTTATATATTATGTTGTAAATATTCTGAGTACAAATCTATGATTGACACATCGTCAAATCATACAGAGAAACCGACAGAAGAGATCTTGTGAGACAATCCTCACTCCTCCACGAGAACTCGACACTGATCTGCACCAAGACTGGACTGCACTGTGCTGCCTCTGTGCAGTGACCGCGTCACCTACACAGTCTCTACGTCACAACTAGGACTGACCTTCTGCGTCTGCGCTGGTCTCACTGCTAGCTGGAAATTGAAGCCTTCTGGCCTTCGGAAAATCTCTCCGGGATTTGGCATTGGCTCTATGCTGTCTCCTCAGTAGGAAAACGACTTTTCCTCTGGCTCTGCACAGTGACTGCATAGGCACTGCATCATTGACTCTGTGCTGTTGCTATGGCTCTCTCTGTTTCTGTTGCTATGTACTATTCGGCTCAGGAAACTTTCCAATTGGAACTACTATCTCTCACTGCAGAAGAGCTCTCGATTAAATTTTCTTCTTGAGCATTGCTCACTAAGGAAATCGATCTCTGATCTCTGCCTTATGTCTCCAAAAATGTGTTTTCCAAATGAGCCTTCAAGCCAATCTTATAGTCTTCTCGTTGAGACTTCAACAACCTAGATTAGATCTCTAATCAACGACTAAGATTAAATTTTGACTTGATCCATTTATTCTAGATCATTCTCATTCATATTCTATTAATTCACTTTAATTATTTTATTTTCCTAAGTTTAGACTATGGGTCCCTTTAAAAATAATTAATTATTTCTATAGAATACAATCTGAGTGAATTTCACTAAACGATTTCTGGGTTATCTGGAATACATGTGTCTAAGCCTCCTCACAAATTTTGAGACTTAGAGCACATCCGACGCTACCCCAAATCAACAGAAACCCCTTCATAGGAGAAAACCCATAAATAATCTCTTCTCTTTTTATATAATATGATCAAATGAGAAGTCCAAAAACCCAAATGCCAAGACCAAGTCGACTCACAAGCCCCAAGTCAGCCCTCCTTCCAAGCCTTTCCAACAAGTCAAGGTCTCCACAAGTCAACGATGGTCAAACCCTTCCAAAACTGGTCAAACATCAGATTTCAGCCTCTGCAACAGATTTTTGGCTATCAGGCGAGGAGGTAACTCCACAAGATGAATTGTAGTGAGAGACTCATGGGATTAATCTCCTAGTGTCTCTTCATATTCCAACTCTCCTTATTTTCTATTTACATTATTTTATATTTTCACCCAATCTCAAGGATTAGGTGTCAACATTCCCCCCCTTAATCTGAAGGGATGTTGGTGAGTCCAAGAATCGTTTTGAATCTTTCGAACTTTTCTCTTCCAAGCACTTTGGTGAAGATGTCTGCAATATGCTCATTTGCGGAACATTCATGTAGATGGATTGTCTTGGCCTTAACATGATGTCGAATCAAATGGTATTTTGTATTGATGTGCTTCATCGATTATGAAACTTTGGGTTATTGGCCAACTTTATTGCATGTGTTGTCGATCATGAGTGGAGTTGAATGCACTTGTTTTTCCTGCAAATATTCCAAAATTTTCCCGAGCCACACAATTTCCTTTGTTGCTTTTGCTACTGCCACATATTTTGCCTTAGTTGTGGAATCTGTTGGAATTGATTGTTTGTGTGATCTCTAGGAGACAACTCCTGATCTAAGACTCATAGTATAACTTGTAGTAGATACCCCAATTTCTTTGTCTCCATCAAAGTCTGAATCAGAGTATCCAATCAAGCTAAAGTCGCCTACCTGTGTATACTTGATGAAGGAGACAATGCACCTGCAAAGCCTACCTTAGACAAGGAGAACACCATTTGGGAAAACAAGAACAACAAGGCCTATGCTTTGATTGCGGCATTTGTAAATGAAGAGGTGAGTCGCCATATTTCGCCATTCTCAAATGCTTATGATGCCTTGACGAAGTTGAAAGAATTGTATGACTCACACTTTGAACTTGAAGTTGTCCAATTGATGATTAAAATGTTCAGTCTTGAATTGAAAAATGATGACCCTCTTGCTTTAGCATCATAAGTAAGATCTATTATGCATGACCTTAAAAACACTAGTGTTGAAATAGACATACCTCTCATAGCTTATGTCAAGACTCAAGGCATTATATCGCCACTTAATCACATTATCTTGAGTCATTGCAAGCAAGTGGAAATCTCAAGGAGATTACCTTTGACTCCCTTGAGAAGAAGTTTGTTGAGAGAGAAAAGGCTTTTGAGAAGACGATAGCTCCAGTCCTCTGGAGAAATTGTGTGTCTTGCACATAGAGAGAAGAATCATGCTCAACGATGAAGGAGTATGAAAATGAAGGAAATGCTGCCTACGCTGCTTATTCTAGAAAGAAGAACTTTGGTGGTTCAAGGAACAAAGGAAGAGCAGGGGCCCAAGGAAAGAAGGGCAAGTGTTACACTTGTCATAGGCCAGGTCACTATGCTAGAGAATGCCCTTTCAAGAAGGATTCTCCCGATGATGATGACAACAACAACAACCGGAGGAATGGTAATCAAAGGAACAACAGGTTCAAGGGGAAGAGGAAGGCTCCCTCCGGTGGAAATGGTCAACCTTTCCAAAGGTCGAGAAATTCTAGGTATGAGGAATCGAATGTTGTTGATAAAAGAAATGAATTCATTCTTGTATCTGCCCTCTCTATTGCATCTCCACCCGACACTGTGGATGTCTAGTTGATAGATAGTGGTGCCTCAAGGCACATCACCGGGTTCAAGGAAGCACCTTCTGATATGGTTGAGAAGGATACTAATTTGGAAATTATCCTTGGAGATAATGCCACATATCCCATGAAAGGGACAGGGACTGTGACCCTCCACTTGTCTCAAGGTCAAGTCCTTTGCTTGTAGGAGGTACTCTATGTACCTTATTTGAAGAAGAACCTTGTGTCTATTTCAGCCATGGAAGACAAAGGTTTCAATGTGGCATTCATTGATGGGAAGGTGCGTATCTGGAAGAAGAGCTTCAAGGAAGCTATCACGATTGGGTTTATAGTTGATACACTCTACCAGGTTGGAGGAAGTCCATTGGGAGTGATGACATGTGATACTATCTGACAGACCGATAATGGCGTTGAATATGAGACGAACGAGTTCAAGAACTTTTGCAGAGAAGCTGGCATCAAGAGGGAGACCAGAACTGTCTATACTCTTGAGCAGAATGGTGTTGTTGAACGAAAGAACAAGACCATTGTGGAAGCTGCCTATGCCATGCTATGTGACCAGGGTCTACCGAAGTTTCTATGGGGAGAAGCTGCGAACACTGCTGTGTACATACAAAACCGATGCCCGCATTCCGCTCTGGGCTCCAAAACTCCCGAAGAGGTTTTCTCTGGTCAGAAACCCGACGTCTCACATTTTAGAGTCTTTGGATGTCCTGCTCATTTTCATGTGCCGTAAGAGAAGAGGAGCAAGCTGGATGCTTTTGGGAAGAAGGGAATGTTTGTGGGCTACAATGAAACTTCGAAGGCTTATAGAGTCTATGTGCCTAGTCAAAGGGAAGTGGAGATATGCCATGATGTCACCTTTGACGAAGATGCTTCCCTGAGGAAAGTAGTCGATCTTCTAAGATCTGAGGAAGATCATGAAATCAAGAAGAATCGAAGGATGAGACGATGCCCGATGTTGAAGGACCGATGGACTCGATTGATCCACCTCCTTCGATAGGGAAGAGACCATCAAGGCTCAGGGACACTCGTGAGGATGCCGTGAAAGTAAGAAGCTGAATAGATACCAAGGGTATCTAGCAGCGATGAGTACTATTGTACAATCTGAGCCTGGATCTTTTGAGGAAGCCATAAAGCATCAAGTCTGGAAGGATGCTATGCACGAAGAGTATGAGTCCATATTGAAGAATGATGTTTGGGATGTGGTTCCAAGACCGGAGGACAAAGCAGTTGTCACCTTGAAATGGCTCTACAAGATCAAGCATGGATCTGATGGAAGTACTGAAAAGCTCAAAGGCAAGATTCGTTGCCCGTGGCTTCTCTCAAAAGGAAGGCATAGACTATGACAACATATTTGCACCTGTGGCTCGATATACCACCATCCGATCTATCATAGCCCTTGCTGCTACGCAAGGATGGAGTCTTCATCAAATGTGTGAAAACTGCATTTCTGCATGGTGAGATAAAGGAAGAGGTGTATGTGGAGCAACCTTTGGGGTTCGAAGTCCAGGATCGGGACACCCATGTTTGCAGGTTGAAGAAAGCTCTCTATGGGTTGAAGCAAGCACCCTGAGCTTGATACGAGAGGATAGATAGCTACCTGATGAAGCTGGGCTTCACTCGTAGTAATGATGATCCAAACCTTTACTTCAAGGTTGATAGAGAAAAGCCTCTCATTCTGGTGCTGTATGTGGACGACCTCTTCCTGACAGGTGCTGACCCTCTCATTCATTAGTGTAAGAGGGAGCTCGCTGTTGAGTTCGAGATGAAGGACCTAAGACTGATGCATTACTTCCTAGGCCTGTAGGTCTGGCAGAGACCTGGCGAGATTTTCCTTTCTCAAGGAAAATACATTGTGAAGGATTTGGTATGGTGGACTGTAAGTCCGTGTCGACACCGATGGAGCTCAACTTTAAGAAGTTGAGTGGCAGCGCTGCTGGGCCCGTGCTAGCAAATCCTACTTAGTATCGTCAACTCATAGAGGCCCTGATGTTCTTAGTGAACACCCGTCCGGACGTATGTTTTGCAGTGAACACTTTGAGTCAACATATGGTTGAGCCTCATCACTTTCACTGGGTTGGTGCCAAGAAACTCTTGAGATATCTCTGGGGCATGATAGACCATGGGCTGAGATACATTGTCGGGAGTATGATACTCCATGGATATACTGATGCCGATTGGGCTGGCAGTGTGGTGGATCGCAAGAGCACATCTAGATGTTGCTTCACACGTAGATCTGCTTCGGGCAGGAAACTAAAGTCGGTAGCCTTGAGCACCGCTGAGGCCGAATACATTGTAACATGTATGGCCTGTTGTGAAGTTACTTGGTTGCGAAAGCTCTTCAGTGAACTGTTCGAGCATGTGCTAGATGCCACTGTTATCCTTTGTGATAACTAGAGGGGGATTCGTTTGTCATAGAATCCCGTGTTCCACGATCGATCTAAGCATGTTGATGGCTAGTACCACTTTATCCGGGATATGGTACAGCGAGGCGCCGTAAGGCTCGATCATATAGGAACTGATGAGCAGGTCAAGGATATTCTTACAATGCCCTTAGGGAAGGTCATGTTCTTAACCTTCCGTGAGAATCTTGGTATCGTGGAATGACCCTATTCTGAGTGTCCTGTTGGACAATGAGCTCTGGGGGGCTTTGGGGATAGCTTCTTGGAGCTATAAGCAACCACAAGGCTAGGCTTGCCGAACCTTTTTGGTGTGCTTCTGCCCCACCGTTGTGATGATTGAGTTGGTTCACCTCTCATTATCTGTGCCCCGTATGCATCCTACCCATTTGAGTTCTGGACTCATGGGAAGTACCTCTCATTTGGCCAGTGAGGTGGGAAAAGCTAGAGACTAGTAGCAAAGACTGATGGACGCATCGTAGATTTTCTCATATACTCTATCTAGGATGGCATCGTGAATCCAACTCACTGATCAGATCAAGTTCAGAGAGGTTTCAGACTCAACCCATTTCCTGGTCCTGCAAATCAAATTCCTGAATAGCATATGACTTTCTTGAGTCCAAGTGAGGTTTCAAACCTCCTACCGACTTCGGTCGATAAACCAACTTCTCGGCTGCATGTGACTCTGGTCCTATGAGGTTTCTCATCAATAATCACACGTGAATGATGTCTTTGTGACTGACCCACTTCTGTTCTGAAATAAAGAAGCCAACAAAGCAAATTACGGTGGGATGATGCACGATGTTTGGATTGCACAGGTGGATGGAGTTCTCCCTAGTTGAGAGGGGGTGTTAATTTTGGACAACTAAGTCCAAATTCCATGTTGTGATGCTTAGATGAAGATACCAATATTTTATTGGACTCCTCTTTCGGAGAGGTGCAAGATCGATCTAAAGATAATCTTAATCCAATGAGCAAAACATTTATTTTGAATTTATTCAAAATATGTGCAGGTCGGCCTTAAGGTTTTGTGCCCAAGTAGTTGTGTCACAAACCCTCATTGATGGATATAAATTGGTCAACGTTGGAGGACATTTTCACTCATCTCGTCTTCACACATTTCTCTCTTCTCATTTGGTTGATTCGATGTGCTTGGTACACGTGGGAAATTCCAAGCAGCAGCACATTTCTGATTTCAGACTAGGGTTTCTGCAACAAACTTTGACTAGCGTTGACTTTGGTCAACGCAAGGTCAAAAGGACTTGAAACTCTCCCAAAAGTTCGATTTTCCAAATCCGCATTTTTTGGCACTATTCCTGAGCCAAGACATTGACTTTGAATTTTTCTGCATTGACCTAGCTGCTGTTGTTGTTTGCGTTGACCGTTGACTGACAACGTTGACTTTTTGGGTTGACCATTTGGCTGTCGTAGAGGGTTGTGTGACATTGCTGGTTGGCTGACCATATTGAGACTTTGCTGGTTGAAGCATCCTGTTGACCGCCGTAACGCACCAACACACTTATATATTTCTGGCTTGTCTTCTGTGGATCTACTGGTATGTTCTATCAGCATTTTACTTTGTTGTCTATGTGACTGCTGTTTGATATTGGGAGTACAAGTAAAGTTGCATCAAGCATAGAACATCTACATAAATTTACAAGCATGAAGAACATGCTTGACCTAGAAGACAAATCAACTTAAGCATGAAACCCGTGCTCGAAAATAATAATTTTTTTTCTTCTTACAAAAATATATAGTGTCATAAGTACAAAGGTAATTATGAAACCGAATCTAGGTACATTTTCCAACCCTACTCACTTGGTTTGGCTGTATACTCTCTGAAACAAAGGCTCAGTTGCTTATTCTATTCTAACCTAAGTAAATGCTAAAAAAATAAACTAAAATAGGGAAAATATACGACAAATTAATATTTAAAAGTAACTATAAACAAATATACAAACTGTTGTGTGCGTGTCAGTGGGGCTTTTACAGTTTTAACAGTAGGGAACTACCAAAGTGTAAACTTGAACAATGTTGCAGATTGTTTATAATGGTGATTATCGTAGACTCCTAAGAAACCGGATTCGTCCTCCTCCCCCACGTGTCCCAAATCTGTCAAATCAAACACGATTCGTATAGATTCGTGTCCAACTCAGCAAATTTGATCGTGTCCTGTATGGACACGATCGTGTCCCGATATGCCAGACACGACCCGCGCGGAAAGGCGTCCCAAGCTTATAAAAAAGTGATTTCTCTCTTATTTTTTCACTTTGCGTTTGTTGTGAGTTGAGAGAGGAGCAAGGAGCAAGGAGAAAGGGAGCGTTTTCAAGGAGATTCAAGCAACCGGTAAGTGCATTGTCTCTCTATTTTTTTGCATTCGGTTTGCATGTGCATATGTTTTACAAATTTGGGCATTTTTTGTTTATTTTTTACAGCATTCATGGCTCAATCAAGGGCAGCAAGGAAGGGGCAAAGAAAGGGGAAGAATGTCCACATTGGAGATGCCCCTCCAGTTCCTATTTCATCAGGGTCTGCAAGTATTCCATCTATTCGAAGTGGGGCTGCAACAACAGCTTCAAATGTTGAGGGAAGACAACAACCTCAAGACCACACATATCCATCGTGGAAATATGTCACAAGAGAGGTAGGGCCAAGCATCAAGATGAAGGGAGGAGGCAATGTTGCTTGGAAATGCAGTTATTGCTACAACCATTTCATGAGCATATATTACCGTGTGAAAGCTCATTTGTTGGCTTTACCAAGTTGTGGGATTTCAGCTTGTACACAAGTGTCTTTAACAAAGAGGAAGGAAATGGAAAGAGAGGCATTTGTTGGTGTGGAAAATGTGGCTGCAAAAGCAAAACAAAACAAGAATGATGACTCCCTTCCATTCTTGAGGAAAAGCAACAACAAATTCCCATTTGAGAGTTCTAGTGGGGGACAAGCAGCAAAAAGAAAGGCAACTGCACTTGGTCCAATGGACAAGATTTTCTAGAAAGAGAAGTTGGAAGAGCTTGATCTCACCATTGCATTTTTTTCTATCAGAACTTCATATCCTTTAATGTTACAGGATCACCTCTATTTATTGAGATGTGCCGAGCTCTAAGTCAAGGGGCTCCATCAGGGTATGTGCCTCCTGGGTCAGAGAAGCTTAGAACCACATTGTTGACAAAGGCAAAGAAAGAGGTGGACAAAATGCTTGAGCCTATTAAATTAGCATGGCCAACATTTGGGGTTAGCATTGTTTCTGATGGATGGACAGATCCAGCACGACACCCACTCATCAACTTCATGGTGTCTTCCTTGGATGGTCCAGTTTTCTTGAAATCAGTGGATACACTTGAACAATACAAGGATGCACAATATATGGGTGAGTTGTTTATTAAAGTTATTGAAGATGTAGGTGTCGATTCTTGTGTGCAAATCATTACAGATAATGCACCTGTTTGCAAGGTTGCTGGCATGATTGTGGAAGCTAAATATCCACAAGTATTTTGGACACTTTGCATTGTCCATTCATTGAACTTAGCACTGAAATATATTGCCTCTGATGTGCTTAGGATTGGAAGCATTATTGAGGATGCACGACATATTTGCAACTTTGTACAAAACCATACAAATGGCCTCACTATCTACAAGGAGTACACCAATCTATCATTGTTGAAGATTGTGGATACACGGTTTTCCTCTTCATTCATCATGTTGAAGAGGTTGAGGGAGGTTAAGACCGCTCTTGGGGCCATGGTTATTTCAAAGTTTTGGTCTTTTTGGAGAAAGACAGATCAAGCAGCCTCAAAAAGAGTGAAGGACACAGTGTTGGATGAAGCTTGGTGGGAGAGGGTAAATCTACTTATTCAGATCATGGACCTTATCATTTCCTTGCTTTGATTTGCAGATACAAACCAACCCATCCTAGGAGAGGTCTACGAGGGATGGGATTCCATGATTGAGTTTGTGCGCAACATTATTTTACAGAGTGAGTGCCAGGAGTATGAGACATCACCAGAGGCCTTCTTCACCAACATATAGGATATTCTTGTCAGTGGATGGGACAAGATTGCACACCTTTACATTGTTTGGCTCACTCCTTGAACCCAAAATACTACAACCATGAGTGGCTGAATGGTGGAACTTCCCTCAGATTCCCTCCTCACATGGATGGTGAAATTTCACTAGGGAGAAATGATTCATTCAGTAGGATTTTTCATGATAGGCATCCCTTGATGAGGTGGAGGATTCCTTTGCAGAGTTTTCCACTGGCACTGGGCAATTTGCAGGATATGATGTGATTAGAGACAGGGGGGTTAAGAAGCCCTATTCTTGGTGGGCAACTCATGGGGCAACAAGCCCTCCTCTACAACAGTTAGCCATGAGGCTCGTCTCTCAGGTGACTTCATCCTCTTGTTGCGAGAGGAATTGGAGTACATATGGGAATTTGTATAGTGTGAAGAAGAGCAGGCTTGAGTAGTCCAGGGCAGAGATAATGATGTATGTGCACACCAACCTTCGTCTTATTTACAGGCAGAGGGATGAGTGGTTGAAGGGAAAGACAAAGATGTGGGATGTTTTTCTTGATGATATGGGTTTGGACAATAGTGTTGACTTGGCATTGGCCAACTTGGATCTCAATGAAGCTAGAGTTTGTCACATTTGATGATGGTGATACTGTAGAGGGGTCATCCTCCACACCAGCAGATGTAGAGTTGACATTGGATACAGAGGAGGAGGATCTAGCAGAGGAGAGCAGCGGTGACCACGATGATGAGGACAATGATGCTGTTTATGATGATGAGGATTGATGACTCATGAGCTACCTACGGCCTTGAGGCTTGTAGACTTGTAGTTGTTTTGTATTTGTTATTTCTATTTGGCATGCCATTTTCCATTGGCATTGTAGTACCTATGTAACGCATTTTGATTTTGACGACTTAATGAAAAAACTACAGTGTCCTGTCTTTCTCCTATTGGATCATTGATGAATATGTCTATTTCTTTGTATGATTGTATGATGTATCTTGATCTATGTTTATGTTTGAATCAATGAATTTGTGTAAGAAATATCTAATTTTTAATATATATATATATATATATATATATATATATATATATATATATATATTTATATATATATATTTTAATAAAATAATATATAATGTGTCCAAACTTGTCTGGTTCCGGGGGGTCACCATGTCCGTGTCCAACACTCGAATCCGTGTGTCCTTCGTGTCCTGTGTCCTCGTTTCAGGTGACTTAGGTAAATTGGAATGTGGGTCCAGTCTGCCACTCGATTGATTTTTTGGGTTCTGTTTAAGTAGCTTATGAAAATTTGGGGTTTGTTTTTATGCTTTTATATTTTTATTTGCATGCAATTAACTAAGTTTAAGTGACCAAAAATAAATCTATGTCGATAATGAGAGAAAGATTGTGAAACTATCTTTTCGAATATCAAGAATGAATGTCGATTTACTCAAATTAAGCAAATGATAATTTTGTATTAATAAAATAATTCAACAATTCATATACTTGATCATTTCAAAGAAAGGACGAGTATATTTCAACATTCAACAAGTGTCAATATAAAAGAAAAATGATAGAGGAAAATACCATTAATGACTTAAATAATTAAAAGATCATATCAGATCGCGTCATTCAATAAACATCAATGCTTGATTGGTCTTCAAAAAATTGACAATAAAATGCTAATTACAAAACCCAAGTCTTAAAGTGCAATGGTTTCCAACCCTTACTCCAACGTAAAGGGTTGTATAAATACAAAATAAAATAAATTTAGATAGGATTTACTTTCTAAAGACAAAAAATCTGAAGATTTTCTGACATAGAAATAACAATGAATTCAAATGGTATCGATTCATTACTATTCATCCTGATATTTGGGTATGTCATTTTATCTTTCTTCCTGCAATTGTGTGTTTTGCGCTGAGTCGTCTGACTGCTTCCTAGGAACATTTTCCTTGATGTATTGAGACCATTTTGCAAACTTCTCAGATATCTGCAAAAGATGAATGGGCATGAAATTTTCAATGGCCACCTGACATATCTAGACATGGGGTTCTCGATGCATCTCTTTTTACTATTGTACTTAGATGAAAATTTTGAAATTATTTTCATCTGTTCCCATGGAAACTGGAAGAACTTGTGTATTTTCTACTCATCCTATACATTTACTATTCTGATTTCCTGTGCATCAATTGTCTTGTTTTCCTCTACTTCTAGTTGACTAATTACTCCCGGTTGTGCTTTCCTGAGAGCTTGAGGTTGAGGTGCATCGAATTCATCTGTGATATCAAGTCCAACATCCCATACAACATCACAAAGATTGATAGCTTGTACAATCTATTCTTTAATTTCTTTCCAATTTGAAACCCTTTCTGCTAATGAAGCCCACATGAGCTTCTTATCATTCTTGGATAATTTCTCTATATTCTCGGGATTAAATTGTTTCTCCCAATCAACGATCATGCCAAATCTTTGACTGATTAACTTGTCATCCTTTGTTAATGCATCAATTTTATCAATGAGGGATACTAACTCGTGAAAGAACCTGTAAATTTTATCCATTTGTTTGAAGAATTTAGTTTGTACCCCTTTGAGTTGTTCATTGATCTTTAAGGCTGCTTCTTTAAAAACATTGACAGTCGCAGCAGTTTATTGGATCTGTTGTGTTTGCTGTTGAAGAGAGTTAATCTGATCTACATGTGCTGATGAAATGGTTTCCGGATTGGTATTTGACTCTTCTTTTAGAATTCTGTTATCATCATTATGAAATCGCTTTAAAGATTCATTCTGTTGGGCCTGTTTGTCACTCAATTCTGCCAATATGTTTGGCCAATTTTATTCTAAATCTGATTTTTCAAGACTGTGTTTAGCCTCAATTTGTTGTATAGCCAAAGCGAATCCTTCTATGAGTTTCGAGGCATTGTCTTGTGCTGCTGTTCACTAAATAACTTGCATTTGTCCAATTCTGATTTCAGTTCTTTAATTCTATTTAGCTTTTTCTTAAATTCTTGAGACAAATCTCCAACTGAGTTTTGAGTGTAAGTCACGAAAGCCCCCAATGCTGATACTGATTCTTGTGCTTCTTCTGGAGGATCTCCCATAGCCTGCAATATGAGTTTTGTCACTGCTACAACAGAGTCATGATTTCATTTTCTGGATCTCTTTAACAACTGATTTAGTCTGAGAATTAAAATAATATTCACTTAATGAAGGTATAGTTTCAATAACTGGTTCAACCTCAAAAATTGGTTTGAAAATTAAAGAAGACAAAGGAATATTGGTAGAAATAGGACTAATCGACACTTTTGGAGAAATATCCTTCATAACTTGTATTGAAGAACTTGGTGTCTGTAGAATATCCTAAATTAGCTCCTAATGTATGTCTTGAGAAATTGTGATAGATTCTGGGACAGTTTGCGGAGAGACGTTATGAACTTTTGAAGTTGGTGACACTAGGTTATCTTGTATTTCCTTATTGATTTCCTGAACAATTTCTTGAGCCTCAAATGACTCTTTAGCCTTTTCTACCTCGGAGGAATCAAATTCCATATGATCATTGGGCCGACTTGTCTGCTCAGGAGATTCAACATCTACGAACATTTTTTCTGGAAGAGAAGTCCCGTGTTTTTAAGTTCTCATCTGCTCTACACTATTAGAATGCCCTAAAGCTTCTGTTTGAATATGGGGTTTATCCATTGGAATAGAAGAAATAGGTAACTATAAACTTTAAAGTATTCAAACCAACATATTCCTCCTGTGTAGATTATCAAAGTCTAAAGGGATATCTCTAAGATAAAAGTTAATATCTTCAAGAATTTTCAATCTTTCAATAGATATACCATAATTTAGACCTCTTGTCGTAGGTAGTAATCATATGTTTCTTCTTCAAACTTCTGCAACTTGACTTCTTCCTCAATGCTCATAAAACGAGCCTTTGATGTCACTTGATCAAAATCATCATAGTTGATAAAAACATAAGCAAAAAGTGGTTGTTAATGAGTATAGACTTTTGAAAGATTAATTGACTTGTAATGATCAACAATGACATTCTTTGGATCATATTTATAGTGTGGAAGTGAATGCAACCAATTTCTTGTAAACTGTTGGCTTCTGCAATAGCATGACCTCTATCATTTAATACCATTTGGTCAATTTCGATGGGATATTTGGGCCACAATTTCTTCATTTTATGCAAGAGCTTGGTAACTCCATTTAAAGCAGTTTGACTGACAATTTCTCTGATTGCTAATCTGTCTGGAATGAACCGAGGCAAGACATGAGGTCCTACTTCAGTTCCATAGATTCGAATGTAAGAAAACATTTCTTTAGTGAACCAATCCCCTATTTGAGATAGTACAAACTAGACTTCATTGGTCACCCTAGGTGGAGTCTTTCCAAACAAAACCTCATAAAAATTTAGCATAACATTATCACAGATATCATAAAAATGGTTCTTGTATTTTCTTTCCCAGAGAACAAAACGTAAATGTTGAATGGTTTGTGAATGGTTTAGAGAGTAACAATAACAATATCCATAAGGTATCTTGACATAAAGAAACCTTGCTCGAAACTTGGAGGTGTAACTAAAGAAAGCTTAATTGCTTCTGATATATTTTGGGAGAAAATATCAATCCAATTAAACCTTTTTGACTGTTTAAAGATCGAGTAGATGAGTGGAACCCATTCTACTTTCCAATGTTCAGGATTAGGTTCACCATATAATCTTGCAAGCATTTTAATCACAAATACTTGAGGGCTTTTGAAAGGAGTTATTGGAAAGTCTTTTCCTATTTTGAATTTAGCACCTTCAGGGTCATGTAACCACTTCTTGACAACTAGGCTATAATCTCTATTCTTCTTACTTAGTACATTGTTTCGGAATTCATTTAGAAATTTTGTATTCAGAAGAATTAAGCTTATAGATGGACCTGTTGAAAAGTATAACTAGGTCGGTCTTCATGTTGACTATGTAATTATGTACTTATTTAAAGAAGAAGTCAATAATAATAAGATGTACTTAAGAGTCATGTTCATGAAAGATCTAGTCAACAAATATACTCCCAGATCTTGGCAAAATACCGTGAAGAGATGACTCTCAAAAGATGCAAGAAAATAATCTTATAAATGCTGAATTATGTATCCTTCATGTCAGCCTATAATACACTATGAAGTCGGCGCCCTATTGTGCTGACTGGTTGGCCTAAAAGACAGTTAAACCGTCTCTATATATACCCTCTCTGCGGCACATTTGAGGAGCAAGTTTTCGGTAATCCAAAAGGGACAGTTTGCAGATTAGTGCAGACTTAAGACAGCAAGTGCGGAGTGGTTTAAGGAAAAGCGGATGTACGAAGAAACAGAAAGATTGGACATCTCTAAGAATACACTACGAAAATTTACAAGGATGCAGTTCAGATATCTACAGGATTGCAATCATACAGCATTGGTGTAAGCGAATGCTTCAGGTCTAAGATATACAAGCGTAAGGGTTATGATGAGCTCTGGAGTGTAATGTAAGGAAGGTAAATCTGTGATTTCTGCTTAAACATTTGTGTCTGGTATATTTTGGTAATTGACTTGATGAAAGACTAACTAAGAAGAATACATAAGCAAACAAGCTCACAAGTAATTATCAAGAAGAGAATTTATATTAACCATAATCCCTCAAAATTCTCAACATGGTATCAGAGCTAAGGTAGCAGTCAAAAAAGGGCATATAAGTGGCACTTAAGGATTAGATCACAGTCAACAACAACTCAGATATCTTTCAGATAGAGAAAAGTGATGGGCTCGATCTCTATTACAATCATCAAAGAAGAAGGGACTCGGTGAAGGAACAATAAAGTATAAACTCTATATTAATCTCAGCAAACAGTTCAGTAATCCAATTCGGTGATCAATCCAGAGATAAGGCAGAGAAACAGGAAGAGGCCGAGGACAGTTAAGGGTTTTTCTATTTGGGCATAAAGACTCGGACTTGACTTAACTATCATCTGAATAAGAATTTCGAATTTTTCTCTGAAATTTCGGTGATTAATTTCAGTGATATACTGCAGGAAAAAAAAAACAGAGATAGAAAGGCCGAGGAAATCAGAGATTAAAATTATCTTTGGCTAATTTTTTTTTTTTTTTTTTTTTTATATATTCTTTATAGCTTGAATTAAGGACAGTCAAACAAAGAACTTGAGCTCAGATTGGTGAAAGAATTAACCTGTGACGTATAATACTTGTGAACAGTCATCAGTAAGGGCAATGTGGGGAGATTGAGGCTTGACCTGTAAGCACATATATTAAAAGTCTCGGATCTGTGATTAGTACTTCGTACTGTTAGCTGTAAAAGAGGACGAAATTCTGTAATTGTCCTTTTTGGAGCAATACCCTTAGTCACTTGAAGCAGAAATCCCATCCTCTGTGGCAAAAAACAGATTCTGACCAGTAACAAAAATTCTGTGGTAAAGATTTCAGGTTGCAATTTGGAGCAACCCTCTTACATCTTTGAAGCAGAGTTTTGAAAAAGTTTTAAGCAGAGCTTGAAGTCCTTTTACAATAGTTTTGAGCATTCTCATTGATCAATACTTGAAGATACCTTGAAGGAAAACTTGAAGTACTATTGAAGGAAGAATTGAAAGTGTTATGGAAGTCAATCTTGGAAGCAATTTGGAGCAGTATTAAAGACTGTTTTTGTAACCACTGCTGAAGGCTGCTTTAGAAGCACCATTGAAGGCACTATTGGAATATTGAATTTTGTTGAAACAACAGTCATCTTTGGAGCATAGTTTGGTGCAGACTTCTTGGTGGAATTGATATACATCTTAAAACAGATTTGAAGGCACCTTTGGAGCAACTTCAGAGAAGGAGTGTCGGTGGAAATCACAGTCATAGTCATGACTTCTGATTTCAAAAAGTAGGATTCTCAGTGATATGTATATACAGTGAAGCAGTACGTTAAAGGATCTTGGAATAGCTGATCTACCAAAGATCTGAGGTATCTACAACTGATATAAGTATTCAGTTTGAAGGGAACTTGAAGTCTCAAGCCTTGAAGACCTGAATTAACAGTCCAATCACAAGGAAACAATGTAGCATCCCAATCACAATCATGGCAGGAGCTCTTGGTGAATCAGCTCCGGGAAAACCTATTTGACAAGCAGAGATCATCATGGAAACATATTTCTGGGATGTGATATAGATGAAGCAGGCCAAGTGAATGAAGCTTTTCATTCTTGAGAAATTGCTACAGGATGACTCAAGGGAAAAAGGGTGTGAGGTATGCATATATATTTATATGCTAACATTGGATGTTGTGAAGTCATGTCATATGATTGCAGGTAATGAATTTCTGTATTTTGAAGTATGATCTGTGGAGGAGTATCTCTCAGTGCACGGACAGATGAAATCAACATAATATGTCCTCATGGAATATGAGGTGGTTGTATATGAACTAAAAATTAGAAAGGGTGTAAGTCCCCAGGATTGTGCAGAGAGGAAGAAGATCATGAAATGCAACCATGTCAAGAGGCAGTTATCATCCAGAAGCTAAGAAGATGTGACTAAGAGATCTCCTGGGATGAAAGTCTGGTAAAAGAACCCTTGATAAAACATATCATTAGGAGATGTGTCAATCTATATGAAGGATGTCGATACCCACAGGAAGATGTCACGGTGAAAGATCATCACTAAGGTAACTCTTGTGCTAAAAGTTCATATGTATATGTTTATCTGAATTAACTTTTGCAGCGCTGCTAATCATAAGAAAGGATGCATGATCCTTGGAGATGATTCAAAGGAAAGCAGCATTGCATAACAGTGGACCAGATAAGAAAGTATGATGAATCACTTTTTGATAGCTGACATGACTCAGGATGAAAGTGATGGATGATCTGTGCCCTATAAAGCTAAAAGTTGGAGATTCCTCAATATCGAAATCCATGATATCGAGGACGGGAATTTTTCATGAGCAACTGGGTGTCTCACCATTGTTTCTGGAGATCCCTGATTAAGGGGGACCTTGATGGTAAGTTTCTTACTTGGAAGAAACTTGGTAAATACTAAGGATGAGCTTAGGTACATTCTTTGTATAAGAATGAGTACATTCCCTTGTGGAATAGGTCCTCCCTGGTTGAGAGGGAGAGATAGACACATCATTCTGGTCTTGGGAAGGCAGAATGGAGGATTGGGTAATCATCCGGCATTCGATGCTCTTTGAGAATGTGGTAGGGCATTCAAGATACGAGTAGTCGGGGATCGATATTCTTTGAGGGCTAGCTACCCAAGATAAGAATAGTCCAAGAAGGTCATACTTTGGGAACACCCGGGTGGAGTATGTACCTTGGAGAGACAATGACGAAGGTGTCTATAAGTTGTGTGTCTCGCCAACATTGAAGCCCATTGTCTCGTTGAAGAGATGGGGCTGTTAGTCAAGACCTTGCACTAGGACAATGCTGGGTGATATGATGCTATACAGATGCGATTACCAATCCGATTCTTCTTATGAGATTCTTCAGTTTAAAAGTAACCATGTACTTGTATGAATACCGCCCTAGTTAAGAGGGAGTGTTGAAAAGTATAACTAGGTCGGTCTTCATGTTGACTAAGTAATTATGTACTTATGTAAAGAAGAAGTCAATAATAATAAGCAGTGTTCCACGGGGACGCGTCCCCCAGGGTGGGGGACGCGCTTCCCCGCTCCCCCACGCTCCCGAGATGGGGAAACTCCTGGGGAAACTTTCCCCACGTCCCCTTTTTTGGAAAACTTGGGGAAACTCTAGGGGGGCATATTTCTGGTGACGAAATGTGTCTCTCTTGTGGGGGGGACGAGGGGATGCAAGAGGGACGCGTCCCGCAAATTTTTTCGCTAATAACAATTAAAAAAAAACAATTTTTGTATTTCACTGCTTTCTATGTTTATTTTTAGTTCAGTTTTCTATGGTTGTTTTAGACGTCAAATGTCATTGTCATATGATGAATTTAATTTTTGATGTGCATTGTGTAGTTTCAATCGTCAAATGATGAATTTAATCTAGATGTACCTTGCATAATATTAATTCCCATTGCCAAATGATGAATTTAGATGGAACATTGCATAATGTCAAATGATAGATTCAATTTAGTAATTCATTTTTAGATTTACATTGACGATTGCAGAAATGTCAAATGATAATTTTACTTCACAATAGTCTGATATGAAATGGTGATCATATTTAGATGTTTCATAATTAATAAGAATAACTATCTACTAATTTAGTTATTAACATATTGTTGGGAATTTTTTTTTTTTTTTAATTATTATTATTATTATTTTTTTTTTAATTTGTTTATATATTAAATTCTTAATAATTTTATAATTTTTATGGCTCTGACATCCCCCTGTTTCCCCAAAATTTCCCTAAATTTTGGAGTTGCTTATATACGTCTCCCTTGTTTGTATCCCCGCTCCCGTGTTTCCCTGTCCTGGAAACTCGGTGGAACATTGATAATAAGATGTACTTAAGAGTCATGTTCATGAAAGATCTAGTCAACAACTAAGAAACCGGATTCGTCCTCCAGGGGCTTCGAATCCCGAATCCGGCGAATCCGATACGATTCGCCAAGATTCGTACCTGATTTACGGGATACGGCTGTATCCGTACAGGGTACGATGAATCCTAGCCGTACCCTGTACGAATATGGCCATATCCCGTGAATCGAGCACGAATCTTGGCGAATCCGGATTCGCTGTCTCAAAAAAGTGTGATTTTGCCTTATAAAACACCGAATCCACTCATTCTTTCTCATCATTTTCAGTTTGTGAAGTGAGCAAGGAGCAAGGGTTTGCAAGAAGAAAGGTTTAGCAAGGAGAAAGGGAGTTCTTTCGAAGAGATTCGAGCATCCGGTAAGTGCACTGTCCCTCTATATTTTTGCATTTTGTCATCCTCCACACCAACAGATGCAGAGATGACAGAGGAGGAGGATGCATCAGAGCCAGAGGAGAGCAGTGGTGAGCATGATGATCGGGATGAGGACAGTGTTGCTGATTATGATGATGAGGATTGATGACTCATTGAATCCGAGTCTCTGAATCATTGAGGCTTCAGGCTTGTAGTCTTGTAGACTGTAGTTTTTTTGTATTTTGTTTTCTATTTCTATTTTCCATTGGCAGTGTACTTATGTAACATATTTTGATTCTGACGACTTAATGAGAAAACTACAGTGTCTTACTATCTTCAATCTTGTCTTTCTGAGTAAATTTGACAAATGTATGATGTATCAATGTATCGATGATCATGTATGAGTATCTAAGATGATAGATCTTAAATCTATGTTTGAATCAATGAATTTTGTATGAATTTGTGTAAAAAATATATAATTTTTAATATATATATATATATATATATATATATATATATATATATATATATATTTTAAAAAAAAATATATATATTTTAATAAAATAATATATAACGTATATATATATATATATATATATATATATATATATATATATTTTAATAAAATAATATATAACGTATCGTATCCCAAAAGTATCCTATTCCGGGGTCACCATACCCGAATCCGATTCCTCGAATCCCCGTATCAGGTGACCTAGGTCAACAAATATACTCCAAGATCTTGGCAAAATACTGTGAAGAGATGACTCTCAAAAGATGCAAGAAAATAATCTTATAAACGCTGAATTATGTATCCTTCATGTCGGCTTATAATACACTATGAAGTCGACTCCCTATTGTGTTGATTGGTCGGCCTAAAAGACAGTTAAACCGTCTCTATATATACCCTCTCTGCGACACATTTGAGGAGCAAGTTTTCGGTGATCCAAAAGGGACAGTTTGCGGATTAGTGCAGACTTAAGACAGCAAGTGCGAACTGGTTTAAGGAAAAGCGGATGTATGAAGTAACAGAAAGATTGGACATCTCTAAGAATACAGTACGGAAATTTACAAGGATGCAATTCGGATATCTACAAGATTGCAATCATACAACATTGGTTAAGCGAATGTTTCAGGACTAAGATATACAAGCGTAAGGGTTATGATGAACTTTGGAGTGTAATGTAAGGAAGGTAAATCTGTGATTTACCTTTCTACAATAAAAGTATTACTTCTGCTTAAACATTTGTGTCCGGTACATTTTGGTAATTGACTTGATGAAAGACTAACTAAGAAGAATACATAAGCAAACAAGCTCACAAATTTATCAAGAAGAGAATTTATATTAACCATAACCCCTCAAAATTCTCAACAGGACCAAAGAACTTTTGGCTTCCAAGAAGCAATCACATTTTTATTATGGTCAACAATAGAGCAAGTTTGAAGTTTGAACATGAGTTTGAGAAATAATCTAGCTTACCATGTCGTAATATGCGAACATGGTTGGCCTAGTAGCAATTTTGTGCAATTCAGTCTGTTTAATTGCCTCATATTGTACAACTCTATCGAACGAGTTATCGTCTGACTTTTCAGGGTCATTCCATTCATTATCTTTGAATAAATCATAGATTCCTTCCCATGGAACAAAGCCTACATATTTGGTCTTGCATGTCGTGTCCGATATAAAAGATAAATTGAGATTTCTTTCATTAGGCGTTGGAGGTTCTACTACTTTCATTTTCGTTTTGATGTTCTGGATTGCAGTGTGGAAGCTTGTGTTTTTCCCTTCTTTCCCATTTCACTTGTAATAATGAAAGTATGGTAAGATTAAAAAATTTCATAAATTGAAAGGTGAATTCAAAGAAAGAAATAGGCTAATACCAACCAGAGGATTTTGAACTTACGAACAATTGATACTTCTTTGACAGAAAATTGAGAGAATGCACGCAGAGAGTAAGGAATAACTTCAAGCGCAAAACTCATATTACAACGTTGTAATGGTTTTATGAAAAACTAAAAGGTCAAATTCTCGAAAAGTTATGGAGTTAATGGAGTTAACCTGCAACCACATGAGAGAAATGTTAAGTCCCAAAAATTTTGTAATAAATAACCAACTGCCTATCGTTTCAAGTGGCAGAGAACATAGTCAGGTGATCGAAACGTCTGTTTGTTTATTAATTTAACATTTAAATTGATGTCAAATGACCCGTATACCGACTCATCAAAATGATTGGTTTCATTAAAAATACATAAAAACAATGAAAGCATTAATGTAATCGAATCACTTGGGAAGTCGAGGGAGTTAGGAGTTGGGAGTTGTTGAAAAGGGTAACTAGGTTCGGTCTTCCTAATGACTTGTAATTATGAATTTATGTAATGAAGAGACAAAGATCATAAAATGTATTTTGTAATGCTTGCCTCATGGGCTTTATGAGCAAGGAGTTTTTATTATAGGTCAAAGAATTCTTCTTGATGTCTTTAGGAGTTTGTCGTCTTGTCATAAATATAATTTAGAGTCATGTATATGAAGTGATGTTACACTTGTAAAGGGACAAATTATTGATGTAAAAGTATACTCCAAACCCTTGTCACTAGGCTCCAAGAAGTCGGCTCAAAAAATGTTGGATAACCACCCTTGAACAAGTCAGCCTACCCTTTGAGAAGATCATGTCGACTTAGAAGCAATGAGATAGTCCCTATATAAGAGTGGACTGTGGCCTCACTTCACCTTCAAGTTTTCAGTCAAGAGTCCACAATAAGAAGTGCGAGACAAAGTTTGAAGTTGGTGCGAAGAAGGGACACATCTCAGTGAAGAGGAAGGGTCTATTCATCTTAGTCTAAGTCTGTAATAGAGGTTCGAACTGCAGTGCATAAGGAGTGGATACACAGTACATGTAAGAGACCATAAGAGATGTGTTGGGTGATTTAATTGTGAGTTAAATCATTGTCATTTAATTGTCAACCTGGGGTTCGTGAACTGATGAGGTATACGTGTACTATATGTACTAGGTGATTATTTATCAGAATTAATCTAATGCAATTGAAACTAAGAAATTAAATCAATTCAATCCAATCCAATCCAAACCAAACATAAAGAAATTGAAATTACACTTGCATAAAGGAAATCACACTTGCTTGAAAAGAAAATCATACTTGCATAAATGAAATAACACCACACTTGCATAAATGAAATCACGCTTGCAGAATTCAAAATCACACTTGCTTGAAATCAAAATCACACTTGCAAAATTGAAATCACATGTAAAATTTTGTAGATGTTCTATGCTAGGAGCAATTTTACTTTTCTCACAACAATCATACAAATAGTTAAGCAAAATGCAGATAGAACATATAAGTGGATCTTACAGAAGACAAATCAGAAACAGGAAAAATGTGATGGTTCGTTACGGCGGTCAACAGGATGCTTCAACCAGCAAAGTCTCCTTGGTCAGCCAACCCAGCATGTGTCACAACAGTCCTCCAATCAGTAAACGAGTCA